>JANVCJ010093838.1:0-10182 GCA_026413505.1 Epizoanthus ramosus
CGAGCTTGTGTGGTAATAGTTCAGGTTCTGGGTTCAATTAGCTTGGGTTGACCATACACGGACAGTATGAACGAGCTAGTGTGGTAATAGTTCAGGTTCTGGGTTCAATTAGCTTGGGTTGACCATACACGGACAGTATGAACGAGCTTGTGTGTTTATAGTTCAGGTTCTGGGTTCATTTATCTTGGATTGACCATACACGGACAGTATGAACGAGCTTGTGTGCTCTTCAGTTGTGGGTGTCGGTGATGACACTTGTTCTCGATGTATTCTGAGAGAGGAACTTCAACTTAGGTCCGTTTCAAACGTCCTGCGACACTCGCCAGTGCCAAACTCAAACGTTTTTGAAGTGCTATCCAAATTCATAAATTATGCGTGCAATCCCTGTGTTAGTCTGAAGTTCTTATTTAATCCAACTGATATCGACGTGGAGCTACAGTCGAGCCACGATCGTACTATTGTCGTGCTACAGTCGAGCCTCAGTCGTGCTATGGTCGTGCTACAATCGAGCCTCGGTCGTACTATTGTCGTGCTACAGTCGAGCCTCGGTCGTACTACAGTCGAGCCTCGGCCGTTCTATAGTCGTGCTACAGTCGAGCCTCGGCCGTTCTATAGTCGTGCTACAGTCGAGCCTCGGCCGTTCTATAGTCGTGCTACAGTCGACCCTCGGCCGTTCTATAGTCGTGCTACAGTCGAGCCTCGGTCGTACTATAGTCGTGCTATATTCAAGCCTTAGTCGTGCTATAGTCGTGCTACAGTGTCGAGGTACATTCTAGCCACTAGGGTACGACTGTAGCACGGCAATTAAAACGGTCCTAAAATGCACATTCATGTTTTGGGTCCGGTCGGCCCGAGAGATGTAGACTGCAAAACAGCCCCTTTCTTTGCCAAAAAGTCCGAAAATCGGTCTCCGAGCGAGTTTGGGCGCGCGGTCGAAAAGTGAGAGATTGGGGATAGGAAGCAACTGCTTTGCAGTATATACAATCGGTTGCAGTGAATCACCCTGGGTTCTATACTTCAATATACTTTACCAGTTTCAATGAGAAAAGTACGGAAGAGCGGAAACTACTGTCAGAGAAGTAAACGTAAATTAAATTGTTCAGATTTATGAGGAAAGGACATGTGGGAAACTTCTGTCGTGTGAAAGAGACTGGAACACTTCAGCTTTAAAAACTGAAAATATAGCTCTCACTAAGGAGATGTTTCCAAAAAGCCATCCCTCAACTGATATATATCAATCAGAACAGCAAGGGCATTGAATATATTACAGGAATTAAAATACAAATATATAGATGTTTTAATCCCAAGCGAAGTTTAGGAGTCTCTATGCATTGTTTGATGGGTGTATGAAAATATATTACTGTACTGCAGTCTAAACGGACGGAATGGATTCAGTACACTTTTGGTAACCCTTTTGCTTGACATGCGGCGCGTTTTCATCGAGTCGCCAGTGCGTGCGACTTCCCCCTGAGAATCAAGTCTTTAAACTTTTTCCAGTTAAATATGAATTATATTTATTTAGTAACTAAACTGAAACGAAACAGTGAAATAATTGGCACTTGGTAGATATATTCTAAAACACGTTGAACAACCTCCATGTATAATCAAGTCTGCCCGTTTACTCTGCGGTACAGTAATATATTTTCATACACTTTTAAACATCTGAATAACACAACGACCGCTTGGGATTAAAACAAATATATTTGTATTTCCATTTTTGTAATATATTCAGTGCACTTGAAGTCCAGATTAATACATTATCAGTTGAGGGATGGCTTGTTTTGCTACTTCCCCTTGTAAGAACTGCTGACTGTTTCACACAACAGTTTTTTTCCACATTTTTCTTTTCCCCAAAAAGCTGAACAACTGACTTTACGTAGTTTTGGTAGTTTCCGCTCATCCATACTTTTCTCATTCAAACTCATAAAATACATTTTAGTCTTTAGAAACCCAGGGTGATTCACTGATACAGATTGTAGACTGCAAAACAATTGCTTCCTAAGTGCGCAAAATGAGAAATTGGTGCTCGAATAAACAATAAGTTGGGCAAAGCAAAAAGTCGGGCAGCTACTAATTCTCCAGTTTTCTTCGCGCAGGAAAATATTTGGCATTCACGCTCTACCCATGTTGTTGGTCAACACCTTTTAAAAATGGCTGTTGATTGTGACTATATTCTGGACTGATAGGAAAACTCGAGGTTTACTTTCCATTGATTTGTTGAGTCAGGTCATACGTCTGAGCAGTCGGTTCGAAATGGAATTGGGCAATTTTTGGAACTGGTACAGGTCAGACCAAGTAGTCTAGAAGAACTGCGTATAATGGAAAACATATATAAAACAGAGTGCGCTGAACTGCATGGCCAGACTCGGAAACTAGAAAGTTTTCTGTCAGACTTTCATCGCTATTAACGAAAAGAAGCTCGTGATCAGGTCGTGTTTGGAAATTGATAAAGTTCATTATTTATTTTCAAGCATTTTCTCGGAGAGAAAGAAAGAGATTTCACCCGGATGTCTGTCAGTTGTGTTTGCGTACTGATTCTTAGTAACCGGGTCAACACGGAGGTACAGTTATTGGAATGGCGTTACTGTTTAAAGAGGCGGATTCACATTTTAGAAGGTTTGATTTTGTTTCGCGTTGTAATAGCTAATATCAATCGTCGTGCCGGGTACTTGTTTCAATACATTATCGGATTAGCCTTGCCGCTTATTGGAACTGGAAAGCGGCTTTTTCGAATATTTCCGCCGCTATCTGCGGTTTACATAATTACAATAATGTAGTTTCTGTATATATACACAGCACTTACAGGCTGAACTGACTTCATTGTGACTCGAAGAGCGCGGCCTGTTGAGTAGATCCAGTTCGTATTTCAACAGATCTTTTACTTAGTCCAAGATGAAGAAGGCTTTGGGTTTAATGGTACTCACCGCAGGTCTTTTGGGAGTGTGCGTATCTCACGACTCAACCACATTGTCTGCTGATGCTGTTCCGTGTCATTTGCAACTGCTGAAAACGTGTGGGAAAGCGGTTAAAGATTACGACCGCGCCAACGCGAACGCACAAGGACCGAAATTTGTTAAAGTGGAATGCGGCCTGATCCAGGTAAATGAAACGTTTGTGTACACTGAGACGCTAACAAGAAGATTTGGGAAGTGTACATGTACATGTTTATTGTTAAACCAACGTACTGTAATCGATGAAATCAGTGTCGATAAATGTACGGTTTTTTACGTACATTGTAATCGTACTCTCGCTCACCCACTACTTTCAACAGACCAAGACCGTTCCTCCAGAATATTCACATGTCATTACATTTACATACTTAACAAGAAATTACTGGCATGACTGTTGGTTAAATGTTATATTTGCCGTCGAACGTCGAAACTCTATAGTCTATTGAACCCGACGCTGCGAAATATTTTTAACACAATTTCTAAAGTAATGTCCAAGAACACAGAGAAACCAAACTAAAGGCACTGATAAATACCATAGCACTAATTGTTTCTCAATTCGTTTTAATAAAGATGTTATTTAAGAAAATCAAGATTCCAAAATTTCGTAATTGAACCTAGGTACAATTTTCGACTAAATGTATCGCTTAGGCCCGTTTCAGACGCCTTATCTTTCAAGCCCCGTATTTAATTCAATTAAATACAACAAGCTCTGCCACATTAATACTTCTGCCTTATTTAATTCAAAATGCCGTGTTTAATCTGTTTCAAACGTCGAACATTTCATGAACTTAATTCAAGTATAAACACGGCGCATGAGAATTACGGCGCCTGAAACAGACCTTACATTTTATTATCAATGGTTTCATGTTTAAAAAAATTCACTTAAATTGACACACCGCAATACTTTATTTGAGCCATTCAAATGATGTGTTGGAATAAATTAAGTTTACTAAAACGACTGATCTCAAAGCACATTTCCATGGTGAAGTGTGAAATATCAAACGGATGAAAACGCTCCTTTCAAAAATGGTGTTTTTCCTATACAAAGTGCCGACAGTTTTAAAAGTACTTAGTTTATTATTTGAGCGTTCGTGAGCATTTTCAGGTAATTTTAGATTAAAATTTAATTTTGCTTAAAAGTAATCTAAGCTTGAAGATCAAAAGATATATTTTTTTGTCAAAATGTAATATTATGAGGAAGATAATAGAAATTTTAGGTTGTGTAAACAATTTACATCGCTTATTATTCCACTGTAAATATTCTCGGTCAATTCTATAGTAGCTAAACAAATACAGCCGTTATGAACGATCAAGATGATCAACATTATCCGAAAAGTGGCACACTTTATCCAATTGGAGACAAGCCTCTGATTCATACCAATTAAGATCTTTTAAGATCAATATATCAAAATGGTATTATTTCGCTATTCAAAGTTCTATTATTTGTCTTTTAATTATTGTTTTGATAACTATTTAATTTGCGCGGTGTAAACTTTTATCAGAGACTTTACTAACAGGAACACATGGATAATGCGGGGTTTTCTTTCATTTTCTTTTTTTACCTAACTTTCTTTATTTAGACTGTATGAATAACTTCTTTGAAAATAAGCTGTAGCGCCTCTTGATATTCCTGAAGACTCCTCAATTAAGGCCAGGAGTACAGTGAAAGGGTACTTTTGTGTGGATTTCGTTGCTTCCTTCCGATTTATTTTTCGTCATTTACTTGGAGTTTCGAAGTGTTGATCCTGAATCAGAGGACTATAGTGTCAAGACTGATATCACTGGTGAAATATTTTTAGATTTTTTGAAACGGGATACAAGAAGGAAAAAAGGTGCGAGACTGATTGATAATTTTGAATAGAAGTTCAATTTTAATGATTTTTGCTACATTAAAAATTAAGTACCAGTTGTAATATTTAATAGGTACGCACTGAATGTTGATATCCGGGCAGTGTGCACTTGGGGTCTTAGTCTTCATTTTGGTGCGTAGCATTTAATTGTTATTTTTCTTTGAAACGATCTCCCAGTTAAATTCACCTAATTACTCCATATACTCGGTTTGCGGTTCCTGTATCACGATTTACCAACATGGCAGAATTGTCTTTGCTTTTGGCGGCAAGTCGGTAAATTCCACTCTTCGTTGCAAATCAAGAGAAAAACATTCGCTGACGACCAAATTGATTTGTATCAATGTATGGAAGCCGTTTCACAGAGACCATAGCAACAAGAAAGCAAATTAAGAAAACTTGGTTGACTTTTCTTGTCGACTGATATGTTGTGCTCTAAATCCTGATCCTCACTGGTGAAATAAGAATAAGCACAAGAATATGCACAAGAATAAGCACAAGAATAAGATCAAGAATATGCACAAGCCAGTGAGGACACCCGTGAAATAGAAATAAGAATGAAATAAGCAGAAGCGCAAGCACATGACAGTTTGATGTACCAATCATAGCTATAAATGCTACTCCGTTCCCATGGCAACCATGTTTATGATTGACACTTTTGTCAAAAACCTAACTTTTTTCTAAAAATTTAATTTACTCGGATATTTTTCACAAAAGTTTAATAGATCTAGCTTAGAAAAGGCCAATATAGGCAAAATTCTGACGTCATCAAAAATCCAAGATGGCCGCCATAAAAAACAAGATGGCGTCTTTGTGACGTCACATGACGTCAAAATTGAATTCGCTAATTGGCAAAATGTACATCATGGACCAATTAACTAATCTACTAATTATGGTTTTGTTACCATGTATAATAAGGTAATTAAAGAGGGGGGCCGATTGAGCCTTCCAGACACCAAAAGTAGCCTGGCCCCAGATAGGGTTAAGCCTAAGGCCATACCTAAAGTCGTTTGTTTTGCTTATAATCCAATTTTCGGGACATATATCGAACACTGTAATCCACGCTTGTTAGAAATCAGTCATAGTTGCCTCTGTTACAGTGAGATATGACATTTTTACACACAGAGAAAACAAGCCTTGAAATATACACTTATCAGATAATTAAACATGATATGTTTCGTGCAACAGATAGTGGGTCTCACTGCCTCGCTTGGTGTGGGAAAAGCCATAAAAATTGCGGATGCACAAGGACACATCTTGCAGCTTTGTGCTAATTTGGACTCTGAGCAGGTTGTGACCGTAAGAGAGAACATAGACGAGTTGAACAAGTATGTGAGTGCGCCTAGCTTAAGCATCTACCCAGGTATGTTGCATCTACTGTTAATCCCAATCTGTAGCAGGGAGAACAACCTGAGGGGCATATTTATCCCAATGTTGGATCCTTGGCTGGTTAAAAAGTGCAAAGTTTTACCCTGTTCATGACAAGGGTCCCCCCTCCCCCCGTGGAAAATACGTGAACCGATAGTACTAAATTGGTTATACTCACAGCTATATATTTAGCCCTATGTAGCCCTGGCTTTCCTGAGATGTCTCAAGCAGGGGACTATACTAAGCAGAAAGTTCAACAGAAATATGAAATATAATTATCTAATGATTTTAACGATAACATCATTTTAATGGATCAATATAATAATAACAGATTGAAACGTCGTTATCTGATTGTGTAATAGTGATGGTATACCCATCGTGTTTGTTTTACGTGGATTATAGATTATAATTATTCAATTCTACAAAGCTTGCACAAAAACTAAACCGCTTTAAAAAAAATCTTAATTCTATTTTTTTTCCTTACTAGAGACTAAATGAGTTTAACTTGTTAAGGTTATGTCCAATGAAAGGTACCCGGCTGCAAGGCTTGAAAATAAATAGGACACTGAAGTAATGCGCTTATTGCTAGCTAAGGAGCGTCAAATTTGCGTTTTACGTATTACTACTTACGTCAAATAGTTGCACTTTTGTGGAAATCGTCCATATCTTTGAATCGTTACATATGAAACTGAAAATATCACGTTGCAGAGTTTCACAAAATTATTCCACAAAATTTTTTTAAATGAATATGTTTTTAAAATGATTTCAAGAATAATTTATTATAAAATAAAACTATATTTTCTTCTATTAACTTTATCTAAAAAAACTCTTAAGACTTTGGCTTGTCTCTCTATTGAACAAAAATTTCACTTGTTACTTAATTGAATGTTTTATTGCCTAGAATTCCAATGTCTTTGCCCTTTCTCGCTCTTCAGTGAGACTCTTTTCTATGACTTGGTAACTCAATATCATAACATACGAATGAGCAAATAAGCTCTCATAATCCTTAGCAACCCATTTTGCATCAGTGCCCCATTAATTTATTCCTACTTACAAACAATCTATTCTCAAATATTCCGGTAGTTGGGCGACCGACATGCGATCTGTTTGCACATTACATCAATCAAGTAATGCAAGAAATAGAGCGATATGTGAAACAGTCACCAATGGAAACGGAGTTGCCGCCATCTGAACGCGTGGATCAGCAATACCGACAGTGGTGCGAGACCTTATATACAAACGCAATCTCCCGTGGCAACCGTTACGTAGTGACCTACGCCGAACAGTTGCGTGTGTATCACGTGTCATTAACTGTAAACGAACAGACCAGGATGAAAGACGCCTTGAAGTATCTTGAAAAGTATTTCAAAAAATTGCAAGAAGGTTAGTGTTGCGTTTAGTTACAGAATACAATTGAAGAGCTGGGTTCAAAATTGGCTTAAGTGATGATTTTAGGTCGATTATTCTAAATTATTGAAATTCTTGCACTTTTATGCACCTAAAGTGTCTCTACCATGACTAGAAACCCATAAAATTGCTGATAATCTTGTCATTTTTTAGTTAGAGAACAAAATTCACCGTTAAATGAATCTGTCACACGGTGTAGCCATAACTTGATCCGAATCGAGCTCAGCTCGGTTTGCACCAAATCAGAGATGAAGTCACAACTAAATTCGAAGTTTGAGTTAAGGGTAGCGATTCTTGGCACTCGTGGCAAAAGACTTGAAAAAAATAGTAGCCAAAGATAAGATTACACATTGCGGATGTGTTGAGATAAACAAGAAAGGCTAGTTTGGGAAATCTGGATCTAGTAAATCACCTGTAACTTGCTCGGTTCTGGTACCCCCCCCCCCTAAATTTTGGCAGGCTCGACTTGGTGTTCTGAGCCGAGTTTAAAGCCACCAATTATAAGCCATTTTTGCAGCCAGCTCTACCATTGTTTTATAAATCTGTTGTTATCTTTAGTGATCTACTTTGCGAGTTACTAGTTCTGTACTAATACTAGTGTTAGGGTTAATACGGTTAAACATAATACTTAATGTGGTTTTTCACTGTATAGTGAATTAATAAAAATAACACAGGACCTTTATAATTCAAGAAGAATTTGAATTTAAGAAATATTCAATGTGCTGAAGTTCTTTATAAACAAGAAACTGAACTTGATGTGTTTTTATTTTCATGAGAAAGCCAGAATTAAAGACGGATATGGATGTGATGTTCTGAAAGTTGGTATTCATTTGTAACTGAAGTCATGTTATCGGGGAACCATAATCTCATCTTATACTTTTCTTAACTATTAAAATATGAATTTGATTTATAGTGCATTGACAATTAATATTTCCATACATCTATGCTTACGAATTGTTTCTGTTTGTGAGCCTGAGTTAAACAGTTATTCAGAACTAAAATTTGTAACAGAAAAAACGCTTGAAGATAGTCTATTGGTCAAGCGATTGGTCGAGCAGCAGCAAAACAGAGGTAGAAAGACAGAATAAACTAAACATACTTGTTACACTAGCTAAAACCTAATTCTCATTTCCATCTCTCTGAAGATCTTTTTACAGAAATTGACAGAAAGCTTAAGAAGCTCTACCTTGGAGCCCTTACGCACTTGAAGGAAGAGGTGGCAAAGCGTGGGGGAGAACCGCAAAATCCAAAGCTACAGCAACTAAAGAAGCTGATTATGGAGTACCACGAGAAGGACGAGAAATCCAAAGGAATTCTGTTTTCCACAACACGGGAATCCACTATTGCGCTACTGAATTGGATTGAGGAGTGTGGGGAGCTCAGCTGTATTCTCAGACCCAAACGGCTTGTGGGAACTGGAGAGGGTGAAGGTATAAAATATTTTGTGTTTTATCTCGTATGATATTGAAAGAGTCACTCTGATGAGAGACGCAGAAGCGCCCGAAAATGCATTAGTACAGCAAGAACGTTTAATATAAGATCAGTTAGAATTTTTCTAACAAATGATGAACACTGATTTCCCAAACAGCATTTAAAGATATTTTAATTGATGGAAACAAATTACTAGCATTATCTCGCACAAATACGAATACGAACGACCAACTGTTTTGTTATTACATTTTGAAGAATGTTGTAAGCACATACTGCATTGTGCCGATTTTAGCAGATGAAGGGCGTTTTCAAACAAAAGATTGCGCAATTTGGACAAACGGAGATCATTTACAAATACAGTATTAGGACACAGCCGTTAAAATGAAGATATCCAGCCATTAGTAAATAGATTGGACCACGGTGACAAACGCCAAGTCACACGGTTATACAAAAAGATACGGCTACTAAGTGTCGTTATTTTACTGGAACATGTATATCCTCACTGAATTCAATTTTTGCCCGACGGACTCGACCAGGATTGACCTGAAACATTGGTTTGTGAATTCGTTACCAATGAAATTCCAGCCATTTCTGTCAAAGAAAGTTGGTTTAGCAAGAAGTTTGGAAACTGATTTGCATCCGAACAGAAGCTTCCTTGAAAATATTGTAAACCAACAAAATTATGAATTTGGTTCATCGATGTTTGTCTTTAAAACCTGAATTTTCAGCGAGTTGGTCTTAGTTATTGAATAAGAGGGTTGCCTTTCTTGATGGCTTGTGAAGGGCATAGAGACAACAAAATAAACATCATGTATAGACATATTTCGTCGATAAAATTAGTTAATATTTGGTATGTATCAAAGCAAACTATAAATGTATACTTTGTGCGCTTTGTTCCGCCTGTATGCCTAAAATTGCAAGAGAAGCGTTGCCATGACCGAGCTCTGTTTGCTGGGAATAAACTTTTGTGATACATTTATAGTTATATTCATTTTATATACACCTAATTCAAAAAAGGTTGACCTGTTTTCATCAAACATAAAACATGTAACCCAAAGGAATTGTGGGAATGCTAAAATGTGCCTTATCCATTATAAATACCTGTTTTACTCAACTGGATTTATTGCTATACTGAGCTAACCATTTGTGCCCATCGTACTGGTGTGCAAAAACCAACG
>JANVCJ010093849.1:0-10181 GCA_026413505.1 Epizoanthus ramosus
TCTGGTACCTAAGTGTGCTACAAATATTATGAACTAAGAATACTACAAATATATAAATATAAATATTAATCTTATTAATATTAATCTTATTAGTAGTATACTACAGTATGCTATACAATAGGCTACACTAGGTGATACAATATATATCCTTAAAGTATAAATGACAGATATTATACGCGATAAAGCAATATGTGATGTTTTCTCTTCAGTGATTGTTAAGTAAATGAGTCGGTCAGACGGGGCTTATGTACTTAAGAAATCTGAAAGCACAAGAGTAGAGATCCAAGGGTCTGCTTCCAAAAATTTAACTGCATCGAAAAGAGCCACTTTTAGAACAATATTAGACATATATAACATCTAGCTAACATGAAGATCACATGCAAGGGAATTAGCTAAATAATAAGGCACACGGAAATATTAAATAATTTATTGAATTGCAATTTAATCACTAGAAATAAGAAGCTCTCAATATGCATTGATTGACAGTTGAAGCAAAAGCTGTATAAATTGACATGGGCCACCATGCTTTAAAACAACCATGTACATGAAGCTTTTTCATATAATAGACGCATTTATAGAGGCGAATACAGGTTTTGGTAAATTGTGTTGCCGATGTATACATCCACATTAACGAAGACTAATATTGAAATGTACGGGAATTCAACATATAGAGGATATTACATGGCTGAGCGGAGATACGATTTTTATCTTCAAGTGTTGATAATAACTAAAAAGAAGTTCGGATATCTTCAGAACCGATCATATCGGAAGTCAGATGCATGTCGTAGCTTTACATTGTGGCTGCGGCTATGAAAGACTAGAGTGCTACAGAGGGAATCTTTTATCCACGGGTACATCCTGGCCATTAATGGCTTAATGAATAATACATCGCCATACTTAGTGGTAGTTCCCTGATAAGATAATAGAAGATTATCCTTCACATTTTAGTGGAATTTGGCATTAATACTTGTGAACAATTGTTTTCCCATTTATGTGTTCAGATTAAACATTTTAGTGTCTTTCTAAAAATCTCTCTAATACCTCGCATACATGAATTTGCCAAAGCTGAGTTGTATGTATTTCAATTCAATATATTTTGGTAAAATTCAGCACGTTTATTATTTCACCATGGAATAAATTATTTTGTGATGATAAGCAACTAACTCAAGTGAAGTTCATAGCAAGATTCACTTGTAACCACTCGATGAAATGTTCATGGAATGCCTTTTGCGGTAACAATTATTGCAGTATCTTGTTTTGACGAAGTTGATTTTTGGCGGTGGTTTTGGTCGGAAGTCTTTAGACTTATTATGTCTCGAACTAGATATGAATAACTTATTATATGATACACAATAGGTTGTGTATTAGTTTCTGCGGTACTTGAGGCTTGGTTTGAAACTATGTGACCTGTCAGTTAGTGTTTCAACGAGATGCTTTACCTAAGTACCATGCATTTTTTTAAATACTGAATAGTGTAATAGAAAAATGTTCGATTAAAACAGGCGTCTTTCAAAATAGATATATCTGATTGTTTTAAAAATAATGAATCGGTTAACTTACAATGGTAAACTTTGGAGGATAGTTTATTTTATTACTATTTCCAATTAGGTGTACTATAAAGATTGCTTCAATTATCTTGTATCTCTAGTCGCATCAAAGTTATCAATACATGTTTGTTATTTTGTGCTTAACAAAAGTAAGTTGCATTCTCCATCAAACGAAGGGATGTTTGAAAAACGAACATTTTATTGATATATGTGGTATACAATAATAACAGTTTTTGAAACTTACTTTTACTTTAGATCTTTTACTTTAGATCTTCAAATAATCTTTGCCGTATTTCAAAGCTGAAAGGCTAATGGGTAATACATAGGTTTGCGTCTATCCCAGAAGACACAGAATATAGGTGAGTACGCCTTTACGTACAGCGAATAATGATATTGCTTTGTAAAAGTTGTATATACTGAAGGATCAGAGGCCACTAAAAATGTTAAAAACAAGCTGACCATGTCATCACCAGTGAGCTGTTGCGGTAGTTCAAGCATCATACGTCGCACTCTACGGCTATTCCCAGCGAGGACAGTACGTAGAGAAACCTAAATTACATCACCTATGTCGCTTGCCAAATATATGCTCGCTCTAATGTAAAACTATGAACTGATAAATGCAGCTCGCTACTTTATAATTTGAATGAATAAGGATTGCTTTATCTGACAATGTGGAAGTACTCTTTGTAGATTAGTCTCTGTTTTTAATATTTACATATTCAACTGATTTTCCATTAATTGTATTTGATTCCAAGTAGCATTTTGTAATGTAATATCAGTGATTAGTTGAAATTGGTAGTATAGTCGTATAAATTTATATTTTAGTATCAGAGTGCCACTAGTTTATTAGCTTCCTAAGCTATTATGTGTAACCTTCGTTAAATAAAGATCATTATTATTATTATTATGATTATTATTATTATTAAGATAGTGAGTCGCAATTGTGGTCATTATTTAGGGGAAAACAATCCATATTAGCCTGCTTGGATAAGTTTGTTCTTTTGATTTTGCCGGATATGCAAAGACAGTTCAAAGTTTAGCAAATTAACGGACTCTATTCACTGTATATTGAAAGTGAGGTGTATATCTTCAATCTTCTGAAAAGTTGATGTGGCGACAAATAGTTTCGACTATTAGGTGCAAATAATTTGACTGAAATTTAGTTCAACAAACATATCTGGCACCTTAACAAGGGGCCTCGTGGACCAGACCACATTTGGATATCTAGAGTGCTGATTCTTAAACAATTAACACCGTAAAAAGTGCCACCTTATTTTCTCTCCTTCTGTCTCACTTTGAGACCTCGGTCACATTGAACGAACAAGCCTTGCCAGAAAAAAACTACAAATACGCTAAAAACACCCATCTGAAATGCTTCGATTCTCTGCCTTGCCCTACCAGAACTTAAAGGTCAAATCTTGTAGTTTATAGTAAGCAACAAGAACTCCAAAGAGTACGTGCATGTCTCCTGGTTTGTAATGGCGAGCCAGTATTCACGGGTGTATGACCTTTCTCACAACCCTAATTAAATTGAATATTGCTTTCTTAAAATGGATGCGATCCCTTTCCTGTTAACCGGCTAGATATACATAAATGGACTCTAATAAAAGTTGTTAAAGTAGAAACGTCTCTTGAAACTAGACGAAGGAAAACGGAATTAAGCTCAAGTTGCATTCTAACTAGTAGTAATAGAAAATATCAATAACACTTGTTATTATTATTATTATTATTATTATTATTATTATTATTATTGTTATTATTATTATTATTATCATTCTCATTTTAGAGTAATGTCGTCCTATGTTTTGGCGCTTACAAGATGAAGCTTAAATACAGGGAATAGGTAAATTAATGATATTCGTCCGGCTAAAACAGAAACAACTTCATCTCAAATGCCACTGCTGAGGCTGTAGTCAATACAAAGAGCGAAAACACTTTTATGTAGGACTGGTAAGAATAAAAAATGCCACAACAGCAAATATTCAATGATGTAGACATTCTTCGATGAGGTCACAAATGGGACATTTAGAGCGAGTTCGTTTGGCATTATTCCGGAATAAGAAAAGTTGGAATAAATCGGAATAAGAGTTCGTTTGGGAGCTATTCTTATTACGGAATACTGAATACATTTTGTGTTTTCTGTTCCAGCTAGCAGAATGGGCAGAATGTATCCCGTATATTCCTATTCCGGAATACGAATATCCCAAACAAATGCACCCCTCATAATGTTCAACAAATTTACTGCTTTGGATTCTACTGATCTGAAATAATAAACGCTTGATTCTATATATCTTCAGAATCGTCTCAAGTGTGTATTTTTAATTGTTACAGAGTTTCAAAATTGCTTCCGAAATAGAGTTCCTATTAAAGATAAGGCCAGAGACTTAAAATAGATTGCATGTCACATCGGCAGAAAATATTTGCAGAACGCAAAACACTCTTACATGTCATCCGCTCTGAGTGAGCGGTACTCACAAGCAGTATCTTGAGTAAAGGAATTATATGAGAGATATATTTGTAGTTAACAAGGAGCATCCTTATCTTACAAATATTTTTTTCCTGATTTGAAAGGGTTCATGCCTCAGCACATGTATGTATAATAAACGTTTCAAGGTTGATTTCCCAGCCATAAACAACAAAACTGTCTAATTAAAAGAAATTATGCGGTGGCGGATTTTGAAATATGTTTTTCATCTGTATTAATCACTTTTCACCTAAAGACATTAGAGGTTACATATTACAAAGTAGCTCCAAATTCAATGTTATTGAAGGTAAATTTTGGTTGTCTTTTACTGTTACGGATGAAACATGTTCTATTTCGATAAAATTATGAACACTTGACTGACATCTATTAAATTTCACTGAGCATTTTTTATAGGAGTAGGTGTTAAGTGAAAGTTGCCATTTGGAGTGATGTTCAGAGAATAACAACTAGCAGAACTTCCTGGTATATGAAAGCGTTATTTGCATTTGAGAATGTTTGAAAGATATAGCTTGACATAATTGTCATATCAGTAAGAACTAGAAATATTGTGTGAGGTATTTTGCAACACCTTGTATTACCATTAATTTATGGATTGCATTTGCAACGTTGCCTTCATCGACCAACTGATTTCTCAATACTTCAATCTATCAAGTTTCTTTTTCCCAATTTGTTGAAACGGATTGACGTAAATAAATCATCTGGGCGCAGTTGTTTAAAGAGTGGACAGCTCTATTAACCGGATGAATCCTTATCCAGCGGGCGAGTGTTAACATTGTTGCATAATATTTACCCACTGGGTAACGATTTATCTGCTTTGAACAATCGGGTCAGACTTGTGGAAATACTCATGACATCACCCGCTCAACAGTCCGTCTCTCACTTTTACTGCTGTATTCAATGTTATAATCTATGGTATATAGTTAATAGTTAGAAATGTTCTCATCGTGCATCATATATAGCAATTTTCAAGTGTCAACACGAGAAGGTGGTAGTCGATAATGATAAAAACCGGGCACAAAATAGAGTGTTTCTGGTTTTCTCTTAGCTTGACTCTCGTACGTCTTTACTCTAGTATATTCTCTCGCATTTCATTTAACAGTCTTCTAAACATAATCAGAATCACTGAACTTAAGATTTGCATTCACATAACATACGACTAAAATCGATAAAATCAAACACCTCTAACAGTTGTGAGCATCAATATTTATCGATTGATCGATAAAATCTATATCGTTTATTTAATCGTTATCGATTTTTATTGATTTATCGAACGGTTTTCCGATATCAATTTTTATCGATTGAACACCAGGCATCGAGGAAAAGACAGCACGATTTCGGAACTCAAGTCAAACAGGAAATTTATGATCTTCTTTATCCTTTGTATTTATAATATATAATATTGAAAGGAGATTACCTAAAATAACCTGTTTACGCAAAACTTCACTTTGTGTGTTTTCGCGGTACTGAAATTTTAAATGTTCTATAAATTTGTCTTGACTTATTTAAACACTGCATTCTTGAGTGGAGACGGCAACAAGATTTCTGTCAGAACCGCCACCCAAAATCTTTCATGGCTTTATTTAAATTTGTTTGTACTGGTTGACTATCAATATAAGTTGTAGAATAGCATTTGTAGTTCTTTATAACTTGTAACTTCCATGCTTTTATTTAATTTCATATAGGGCGATTATCTACGAGAGTGTCTAGAACCTTCTTCCTGTAGATAGAAGTCGAGTGTAATTACTCTAGCCGATATCTAGCGCGTTAACATGGAAGGAGCCTAATTCAGTCATTTTCATTATTACTTTAAGAATCTCTAATACTCACTTCACTTCGGCTTGTAGTAAAAGTCATTAGACCAGCGAATACTGGCTTAAGTTAAATTCCGCTTGCACTTCACCATCGTCAATACGTTTTAAAACACGGTAATCATGTCAATAACACAACGCTGCACTTAATAGTCTAAAAGATATTTCACTACTGCTTTACATGATTTCGGTACGAAATGATAACAAATGATAATACGTACAATGTGAGTTCCTTGTCAGCCTATCCAAACTGCAAGATTTAGGCCTAGTTCTGGTGGAGACAGGTACAGAAGCCAACATACTGAAACGGGTGTTTTGCTTATGTTATTTTCCACCATCTCCCTGGGCAAGCCTGATTTGTTCATATCATTTCGAGATATGATATGGTGCTTGTTATGTTATCAATTGTCCATGAAATAACACTCTAGATATCCAATTATGCTCTAGTTTATTAGATCCCTTTCGTATTAACGAGCTAGATATATTTTTATTAAACGCTTTAGGAGTTGGTTTAACTTTACAAAATGAAATACCAGAGAATTAGACATGAGAACTCTAGCAGTACATATATATGACGTGAAAGCGAATAGTGGTTAAATAACTGTACATTCTCAGCATATAAATCTAACAGATTCTGCCTATGGGTCTTGCTTCTATATTTGGAATTCAGTTCAATATCTACAGCATCGACAATTCTTCCTATGAAGGGTGGCCTGTACTGATGTTTTGTATAGTTTGGTTGTGCATTCCGTATAATTTGCTGTTTATAATAATCCCTCCTGAGATTTTGGATACCGGATCTAAATAAACAGAAGTGTTATAAATATGAGTTGCAAATACGTGCGTTGGCAGGGATAGAGGACCAATTCAGCAAATGTGGTTAGCGTTCTTAGCACGTATTTTGAAATATTCAAGCACACTGTACTAAAGAAGGGAATAATTCAAACTTGAGGCTTCATTGCACCCCAATCAAGGTATTTACATGAAATCGACGATTCTTCAGTCGAGGCAACAGAGGTGGAATCAAAAGATAATGGCTGTGCTACTATTATCAAAACACGATTAACGAACTGAAGTAATTATATATACCCCCTAATTAAGAGTGAGTACATAATAACAATGACTTTATTACAGCATTTTCACTATAAATAGTTGCCCCTCATCTATAAGTTACAATAACATTTATATGCAATCTACGAAACTTGAATCTGAAGTGTATATTTCTGCCAGAGCAACTTTCCAAATGTTCTCAAATTAGTTGAGTGATAATATTGCAGCGAACTAGTGGAAAGAGAAAAGATGAAAACAAACGTTTTCTCTTTGAATCCGACTATAGCGGTTAATCAGCGGCATCCACTTAACCTACTTTATTTCTCAGGAGCTCAATTTGTCAACTACACATACATACATACATACATATATCAAGTAGAGATCATCTCTTTGATTTATTTTGGTTAACACATTAGAAACATTTACACCAAAAGTACCTGAACTTACAGCTGAATTGTGCAACAAATGTAGCTCAAAGAGGAAAAAATATATCTTGTCAAGCCGAAAGCGCAATATCACATGGCAACACATTTATTACTAAATCAGTAAATAAAGGGAATTGACTTTAAGTTCTGAACAACAGTTGGCCTAATAACAATATATACTATACAAACTTATTGAATTCAGCTGAGCCCAATGTCGTGACATTTCTATTTGTCGAGACTTAAATATTTTCCACATTTGACAAGGCTGAAGCCAATAAATAGTTTATTATTTCGAACAAAAGACTATAAATATAGCAAAGTACACTTAGAACAATGCCTACTAGCGGCGGCTTTTGTATTCTTCGCCTCTCTTTGTTCAATTAACTTCTGGAGTTAAACAGTTTTTTCATTGACAAATCGCTGTTTCTTTGCTGTTATTTCTATGTTCTACAGCAAAAGACCTAAATTTTAGGTAGTAACGTTCAGATTTGACTCGCCGAGTTTAAAGGACAGCTTCGCGCCGGCAACGTGCTTCAAAATCACATCAACGAAAACAAATATTTTACTGTCTTGACATCCATTCCAATTACCTCGTTTCGATCACGTTCGTGCCTAATATTTAGTCGTCCAACATCGTGAAATGTTAGGCATGAACGTGACCGAAATTGCGTGATTTGATTGGATGTCGACACTTGCGGCTCAGGTGTGGACTAATAATATGTAACAATATGACACGACAATGTCATGTTCTCAAGGACGGTATATTTGATTCAAACTCAAACAACGTATATTTCGTACCAAATTTATGATGGATATATTTATTCTTGGCTAGACTTAGCTTGCTACTTTAATCACGATGTCGCTTTGATGGTACTTCATAATAGGTAGAGAGATTGCTAACCACACAAAAACCAGAGCAATGTTGTGGACCACTGGCTTCAAACAAACAATTCATATTTTATTCATGTTTCGTCATTAAAATCTGAAGATGCTGAAGCGCAAAACTTCTAATATTGTTCTTCCATATTTTTAGGAATCTGTCATCCTGAAAACGTCTGGTATTGTGCAGTGGAAATTTTATTCAACGTCTGTTTCAATTTCTATCTCCACGGCTTCGTCCAATTGTGCTAATGAACAAATTTCTGTCTAAATTGGAAATTAGGTCGTTGCTTTCGAACTTTAGCACTGCCAGCTACTTTAGAGATTTGGCCGCCAGGTTTGTGCACCAAACTGCTACAAACATGGTTTCTGGACATATTCTCTTTTATCCTGCTTAGATTTGTTGTGCTATATCACGACTTTGTAAAAATTGCTGCTACAAAATGCCATCGAGTTGTTTGCCTATGCATAAAGTACAAATTCAGAAACATTTTACTGCCCCTGGTCAAAGAAAACATTATGGCGTCAGTGAAAGGATTTACATAGTGGCTTTGTCGTGACCACTTTTTGAGCCTTGTCAAAGTTTTGAATTCACTATCTTTCTTATTTACATTTTAAGACTCAACTTGCTTTTCCCTTATTGATAATGGTTGCAATGATCACAATAAAAATGTCATTTTGACCAAAAAACAGTTAAGCGTGTGCTACATTTGAGTCAGAGATAATCAAAAGCAAATTTTCATTTCAATCATTCGTTTTGGTAGTGCATGATCGCTCGTTCTTTTTCACAAAAATTATGAGGAAATCGAAACACTGAAACCATTTTTAGTTGACATTAACTTGCGATCAGGTCTTCTTTAGGTCGTCTGAAAAAAGTAGTCAGACAAAAATAGAGACCGAGAAAGAAAGGGAAAGAAGGCCTTGACATAGTCCTCTTAAGTGATTTTAATTATTGAGATGTGATAGTGTAAGAAAGTGTTTGTGTGATGGTCATTACGTAATGAGAAGCGCGCGTTATTCATCAGGTGTTACAATGCCCCGAGTTTGAAAATGAACTGTTGTACCTTACGGTTTACAAGTGTTATTGGTACCATGATGCTTGGAAACGCCACAAACGACGATATGATCGGATGAGTGTCCAGGCAAATTTACACGAGTAGCTACTGGATTTCCAAGCTATCGTATGGGTGGAATTTTTGCGGGTTTCATTTTTGCGATTTTGAGGATTTTCGGGATTTCGCAAAAATTAATCCCCACAAAAATTTACTCCCGCAAAAATTAAAATGCGCAAAAATGTGTCCCATTCTGAATTTATAAAAGGCTTCGAGCAGTACAATTCAAGCTAATATTTGAATGACGCGACTGTATTTTAGTCAGTGGCAAGCAATTGCAGCAAATCAACAGCTTCAGGTCAGTAAATCAACAAATACCTATGCAGCAGTTATAATAACTAGCCTGCCCGCAGACGATTATTTTCCTTTGCAGCGATCGAGAAGTGCTCCGTCTGCGGGCAGGCTATTATAATAACATGAATCATCCGAAATTTGAAAACACGGTTACGCCCAAGATATACTTAAACGTCAAAAAACGGATCATCAAAAGCGAGTATAAAATATGTTGGAGTATCGATACTTGGAGGCGACAGAGAGAAGTGACTACCTTCAATCCATCGTGATCGAAGTCCCCGATGACGATTGAATATAATGGTTTTGTGAAATATGTCAATAAAAATAAAATTTCATTACTGTATCCTGTACGTTTTTGTTCTTTTTTCTATAATTTCACTAAAATTGAAAAATTAATCCCGTTGGAAAGCATGCGTCTATCGGAATCGCAAATATTAGACCCCGCAAAACTTCAAAATCTGAAAATCCACAAAATGTTATACCCGCAAAATGTCCCCCTGTACGGTAGACTAGGTAAGCAGCTAGGTACACTCTAAAAACTGAATGGTTAAAACAACCATAAAAAAATGGTAGCAAAGTGG
>JANVCJ010093860.1:0-10180 GCA_026413505.1 Epizoanthus ramosus
GACCTCACATTTGTGCGGTTTGACAAATTGCTAAAAGCTTCTGCCTAACTGTTCCTTAATTGTGAACACATCTTTTGATACTAATTAAAAAATGTGTACTAGTGAGCAAGCACACTGAAGACAAGAGATCCACCAAGGTGAGACCCCAAAAGTTTAGTAATTTGCGCCCCACGTGTAACAGTGATAGTTTTAAATATCAAGACGTAGTACCCCTTTTGCACGTAGCATTCACAACGTAATGCCTTGTAAAAAGCTGTAGAAAAGGTTTGTAAGAAACCTAACGGGGATATTTTTAATCACTTGACTCCCTCATGAAGTTGGAGAAAACCACGAAACGCGTCGGAGTATTAAAAGTCTTGAGAGAATATACTGCGACTTCTGTCTTCAGTGTGCTGCTCACTAGTACATATTTTGTTTTAAAAAATTAACTTTTTTAAAAAAATTATTTTAACTGTTTTAAAAAATTAAACGATTTTAAAAAAAGAAGAGTAGATCGAGATACCCGCAAGGTCTTAAATCGGGCGCTAGAATCCACGTGCCACGCTTTATATATGCCACAGGCCAACCAGTATTTCTAACAAGTCTACGGCGGGATTTTGGTCTTGGACGAGGAACACTTGTGATAACATTTCTGTGCAACAATAGTAGCAACAAATCCAGTAGACACTCAAAAGCCGTCTTCTCCTTGATACGAGGTAGTCTTCCTCCTTACTACTCCCTCTCTTTTAAAATCTTATGAGGAGCCCAAAGCTTTGAAGGCCTTATGGGTTCTTTTTTATATTCCCTTGTCCGTGTATTATTATTTTGTGGCAAAAAGAGAAATTAAATGAAAAATGAAAATGAAGTGGTAGCTGCGTATTGAGACATCTTCTTCTATTCATGCGAATGATATTTGAAAGATACAGAGATACAGAGCTTTATATCAAGTGTTTGTACGAAAAATATTGAGTTCATAAACACCTATAGGTGTTCCTAATATGGAAGACCAGCTAACATTTCTTCACCCTGTCACATATTTGGGAGGTAGCATACGGTGCATGTCTGTTTGCTTTGTTTTGTTTTGTTTTGTTTTGTTTTGTTTTGTTTAAAGGGGCTATGTCATGGTAGTGCGCATGCGCTCAAATCACGACAGGAACAATGCCTTCACAGTCATGAAACACAAGCGGTAAGGTTAACAGGATGACAGGAAATGTTTTAAAAATGGTTATATATCGTAAAAACCGAAAGTGTCTAAATACAAGAAACACAATTTTGACAGCGAATGGATTTAACTTATTTAATGTCTGGCCTGGACCGAAATTAAATTGAGAGTTTATATTCCGTTTTAATCTTCCCCAATTTTAACCATCCACGTTTCTTTACGACTTATCATCATGCTTTGACATATACTAGACATAGACATAGACAAGACATAAACTATTGACGAGATCAAAAATACTGCTTCGTCTACTCTATCCCTTTTTAATGGATGCGGGATTTGTAAAATCGCGGAAATTAAATTACTTCAATCGTGCAATTTCATGAAATTCGCGAAAATGACATGATACTGGAAATGTCCTAAACTAAAAATCACGAAATTATGGTGTCGCCAAAATTAAGTGTAAAAAGGTACATTGGTTGTCTTGGTGGTTCTGTAGCCTTTCCAATCCAGAGCAATAAGTCTTACATGCACTCTTTATGTTCAGTCCAGCGCATCGTTATATGCTTATATGAATTTGGAACGATGAAATTTTGAACATTTGGTCAAAAAGCACAAACATATTTTCCTGGTGCAAAACAGATTATCGTAAGGAATAGTTTAGCACAAAACAGAGGTAAATTAACTTCCAAGACTTATATGCTAACAACGAAACTGTTATCACAATTTCACTGAGAAAATATAGTGTTTGCCAATTTATTTGTCAATATTATTTTTTATGTTTACTGCCCCCCAAGTTCCCAAATATGGAAGTTGGGTAGACAGAGAGATTAGATAGATTCAATCAGACTAGGTCAGGTGAGCCTATATACTATTAGATGGATAAACGTTCTTTGCCATAGGACAGAATGCTTGGACATGTGACGTCACACAGAGTAATTTGCATTAAAATTTGCATCGAGTCATTGGTTTGGCAAAGTTAAACTTATAAAGTAAATGTCTGCAAATCCCATCTCATCTCATCTCATCTCATCTCATCTCATCTCATCTCATCTCATCTCATCTCATCTCATCTCATCTCATCTCATCTTATCTTATGGAATCCTGAGCCATGGATTAAATAGTAATTTGTGAACACTGAGTTGCAACGTTGCGCAGCCGTTGATGCTACTAAACAAAGCAGGTAGTCTGTAGTGGAAAATTTTAAATAAAACACATGAGATCCTATTTATGAGATTTATCTCAAAATTTTGGAAGGAGAAAAAATCCTTTGCTACAAGCGGTTCAGTGATCTAGTCTAAAATTGTTGTAACTGAAGCTGGCCGAGAAAAACGGACGGATATAAAAAAAAGCTGATAATAAAAGAACCGAAGAAGTCATAAAGTTTGTCTATTGTTGTGATTGCACTAGAACGCAGTCGCCAAATGCGTTCCAAACTGAACCGTTTTATTATTTTACTCTTATTATCATCATGGTTATTCAAGGGTGACTAGGTAATAACGGTTTTATGGCACGAGGAATGCCCCGACTTCAGACATACACTTTCCGGTTTTAAAGTGGTTTATATAGTATTTCTTTATGATATGTTCCGAAGTTGATTACTTTCTTTTCTCAGTTCATGAACACTCAAAAGCCAACTTTTTAGGACCGATAACTGAATCGGTTGTCCTCGACTCAAGGCGAAGAACACTTTTCTGGTCTGCCACGCTCGTGCCGATAACTGAACATTTTTAGCTCAGTGAATTCATTGGATACAAGCTGCTTTCGGTCCAAAAAACACTGATCAAATACGAGTGAAACGAATTTTGGTAAATACGAAACGAAGATATAAGGTCCTAAACTTTCAGAGAAGAAATATTTTTGTCAGCAGAACTGAAACTAACATTTTCGTCAATATATCTCTGAATAGCTTTATAGCGGGAATGAACCAGTAACCATCTATTTTCAATGTCCTGAAAAGTTGGCTTTTAGGAGGACAATGAAATGGTGGAAACTGAACCTCAAGGGTTGTTTTTAATTAATTTTTCATTGACCGGCAATGGTACGCCACAAACTGTAAGCGTTTTCACGCATTTTCTGTTACTCGGTTGCCGTACACTAAGGCATTCGGTGACAAAGCCTTGTCAACTGATGTCGTATTATACATTGACGTTAGCCCAGAAGACACTTAGCAAATACAACTCAAGAAATCCCTGTATGGTAAGTAAAAATGGGCCTAGCTATAAGGCCAAGTAAAAATAACCTTATGTTTAGCGTCTATTTTTTCAAAATTGAGGAGGAAGCGGCCTTTTTTTTTTTTTTTTTGGAAACCCATCTCATCTTTTTTAAAGAAAATACATGTATTTATAAGGTAAAAAGCGAGTGCTTCTGTAATGAAAGGCAAATTTGTTGCATGATTAATTGTCTTACGTTTGATAATACGTGTATTATTGCAGAAGCGAAACCTCTTTATATCAAGGCCTTCGGGATTAAATACATACAGACATGCGCTACTGCTAAATTAAGTGAAGAACGGAAACTGAAAAAATAAAATCGCAGTAAACTGTCTACATTTAAGGAGTTACAGTTAATCTTCTTGCCATTGCACCAAAAATGTCAATGACTGAAAATATTCACCAGTTTGTCAGAACTGGCAACAACGATGGGGTACTCTAGTCAACATCACTGTTAGGAGCGATCTTATTGAGACACAAATAAAAACCACGATGGCTGACCAACAAACAGCTTTGAAAAAGGTCTTGAAAGTAGCTTTGCACGCAACAGAAGCAGTGTCCGACTCATGCACGTGAGTGATAGTATTGCCCACTATCAAATTACTTTTGGTTTGCAAACACTACGTAACGCTTTATCTATTACCGGAATGTAGTTTGTTTGCTTTTCATTGTGAAAAATTTATATCAGAACACAAGGGAACGCCACTAAAATTTCAAGTTTTCTTTATTGGCCACTTTTTATGTAGATTTTCAGATTTAGGAGGGAAAAAAGAAAAAAAGGACGCTGCCTCCTAAAAGGAAGCGGGCGGGGACGCTAAATATAACTTTTTTTTTACTTGGCCTTATAAACTCGTGAAAAATTTTATCTGAAATTTTACAGAAGTGTGTTGTCTTGATTGTGAGGTGTTTGAAGAAAAGACAAACATGTTGGCAAGAAATACAGCGAAAACACGAAGTTCTGTACCGACTCATTTGTTCAAATAATCATGAAACAACCAACGATGATGCATGTTATGAGGAATTTATTTTCCCGCGGAAATTAAATAAATTTATGCTACTTGAGACGTAAAGAATTGAGGTCCCAGTCCATTACCAATACGTACACACAGACAAGAACACCTAGTCATGAAAAACCACACTGAAAATAGCCCGTCATAAAAGTATCACTTTGCTGTAAATTCAGAGCAATAACAACAGCAAACGATAAAAAAAAAATATAAAGAAATTGCGAAAACAGGGATATCTCTGCTTCTTTATGTTTTTGGTGTTCGTTTCCGTTTTTAGCATACCCTACAAAACTTCATGTACAACAAAATCTGAAGATGTGCATTCTGATCAGTTCTTATTATAGGTCACAGTTTTCAAACAACCAATTACCGTGAAATTTAATCCTTTTCCTTGGTGCACGGCGGAGCGGCGCGTATTACTCAGTAGTAGGAATTGTATTTTAGAATTCTTATACAGGCAGTTTTCACAATATATTTTTGCTGCGCACTCAAAACGTATTATGTTATAGAATATCCTTTGAATCTAGCATCGTTCTTTCTTCTTCCGAACAAAGGCCAATATACTACAAGAACTCTTAGCGGCACTTAATCTTTTACATTGTTAAGAAGCACGAATAATCAAATAATTTATTCATGTTTGATTAGGGGGCATTAGTCTCGTTAGCACCCAAATCATAATTCAGTTAATTGTATCACTTTGATGTTCATATCTTACATTGACGAAAAACGAAGAGTTTCGTCTACTCAATGTAAGATATGAAACATAGTTCATAATTAATTCATTCTGACCGCAAGGAAAGAATTTCAAATATATGCACGCGGAAAGACTTCTAAAATATTTTTTCAGTGAATCCGTGACTTCTCCGATATTTCACAATTTCACAACCGACTAAACCCATACACAATTTTGGTGTTCTAATGGTCGTAGTGGTGACATATTTGGAAATAATTAGAATTTAATTGTCAGTGTAAACCCCTATTATGTTAGAAGCACTAAGAGCCATTTAATTTCAGGGCTTTGTCTTATATTGAGAATTATCTAAACAATCTCATAGCCAGTAGCAAAGTGTGATTGCTAATCGAGCACACGCAAACCTCAGCAAATATATATAGAAAAGCATCGACTTGAGCTCATTTCGTGTCCTCTTGCTATTTGAAGCTGTCATGGCGTGTGTGAATACTTGCGTGTTAATCTTTTTTCTTTCCTTTGTAATCTCAGTTGCCCATGCTATAGATTTCAACCACCAAGCAACTCTTGACAGCAACTTTAAGCTGTTCTGGGCCTATAATTCTACTGAGGATAAAATTTACTTCAAAGTTGAAGCTACGGCCACTGGATGGGTGGGTCTTGGATTTTCTGACCAGAAGTCAGGAATGATGAACTTGGACTGTGTAGTCGGAGGTGTAGATGGAGGAGTTGGATATCTTAATGTAAGTATTCACTATATATTTTGAGAAGTTATATATTCGTTATATTTACTTTATTTTACCTAAAGCCGTTCAACTTTTCGATCCACAGAAAACATCATGCAGAAGTTAAAATTAATATGTTCACAAATTTGCAAAGGCGTTTTGAATGAATCTGATTTTCGACACGATTTCTTTTGCATCAGTCTTGAATCTGATTTTCGACACGATTTCTTTTGCATCAGTCTCAGTTGGATTAAAAAGCTGCCACCCTATATTAGCGGTGTAGCACACTATCACTCTCTTTCTATGAGGGTCAGATTCCGTTGATCCGAGCGCAACCAAATGGTGACTGCAGCGGATTGGCCTCGAAAAGAGGGGGCGTTCAAACATTGGAACAATTAGAAAGAAGATAATTTGGATGAAGACTCATTGTTTTTACGTTTTATGGCATATATACAGCCTAATCCGATTGTTGATGCAAATAGTCCAATCCATAGTCTGCAAGCAGAGATCTTTCACATCTTTTCTCCTCATTTTTCGTTAGGATATGAGAAATCTCTGCTTGCAGGGTATCCAACACAATACGCGAGCAATGCAAAAACACGTAGGAGAAAGAAATCGGAGGGTTTTTGTATTTAACAACGCCAATTTAATCGTGAATTTGACTATTAATTTTCATCGTAAAACGTACAATTTTGATTTTATTGTCCACAATCACAGTCTGACATTTTTGTTAAATTGTTCATAGTATTTGGGCAAATTTAAACCTCACATTCTTCCACTGAAACTGTGCACATAGCCTCTCCTCTCGGACCAAACGTTTGAGTTCACGAGCATTACCAATAAAATAAGTGATCAGATCAGGATTCTCTCAGTTCTATCATTGTTTATTTGTTTTTATAAATTGCCCTCAAGTTTAAGATTAATTTCCGCGACAGTTTCATTTCCTATTGCACAAGAAATGGGAGAGAAATATGCTTCAAACCAAACCAAATATGGATCTGGAAATTGGCGATCACGTACGGATAGGAAAGAAGCAAAACTAGGAGTAGTTTGATAACTTTCCATATTCTGTTTTGAACACAATAATTTTGAAGTTCAGCAAAATGCGTCTGTGTAATTCACATACCTTACACAATTAACTGCCAACAAACTCTGGTCATCTTAATGAAGAGGCTCTTAGAATTCGCCCGAGGGTGCTCCATAAACAAAACAATATTTTTTCTCAAATACGAAATGGGTAGTTTCTTGAATTTTGTTAAACGCTAGCTCTATAAAAACATTACTGAGCTCTTAATCTCGGATTTGGTAACTACTTTACAGGACTTCAAAGCAGATGGCACCACAAGACCAACAAAAGATACACAACAGTCCTACAACATTGAAAACTCGTCAGAAGCAGCCGGCAAGACTATGATTGAATTTAGCCGCAAGAGAGATACTGCCGACAACAATCAGGATATGCTATTTACGGTAAGTTTCCTATATAGAGTCTATAGAGACGCTACAGGCTTCGTGGCCACTGAGTCTCGACTACTGATGAGCTGAATGAATGCTATTCAAAATTTTAATATGTTGTTGCTACTAAGGATGAGGACGCTTACTAAAATTCCCATTCTTGCTGGGAGTACTGATTAGAGAGGGGCACTCCTTTAGAGAGAGGGCACATAAGTCAGTGTTTCCGTTATTAAGAGGGGGGCCTGATCATGCAGAGAAAAGTATTCATCAGAAAGAGGTGTTTCTTCATTTATAGCCTGGAAATTAAAAACGATAAGGAACGCTACAGACCCTAACTGCGTAAATGATGACCTTGCATTTTTCTTACATATCATTATATTGTGTTGCTCATAGTTCTGAAAACACGAACGGAGGGTGTGAGTTGCTCATTAGATGGGTTGACTGGAGAGGGGAGGGAAGGGCGCTCCAAGGGCTGCTAAGTACCCATATTTTCACGGACAAATATATGTCTTCAATTTCTGGGGTTTTGTATGACAATCGCGACGAGGCGTATCCGCTAGCATTGCTGATTATAAGTAGTCGTTTGTAATAGCCTTAGATTTTAATATAAATTTACCTGACGTTCACCTGTTGTTATTGGAGTTTTGTTCGTGATGTATTAGCATTAACATTGTAATGTGGTTCTTAATCTACGTTTTAGTTCTTAGTATCAGGGCCAACAGTAATTGGCTTACGCTGTTGTGGAGTCCCCGCCTTTTCTTGTATTGTTTTTGCTGTTGTTTGTCTTAACATTGTGTGTGTGTGTGTGTGTGTGTGTGTGTGTGTGTGTGTGTGTGTGAAGGCAAAGAAAAATAAAATAAGATGAAATAAAATAAAAATGAATTTTACCAAATCAAATCAAATCAAATCATATCATATCATGTCATGTCATGTCACGTCACGTCACGTCACGTCAAGTCACGCCATGTCATGTCATGTCACGGACTCTAGAAATTGGCGCTCATTAGAAACTGAAAGATACGGTACGCAGTTTCGTAACCTTCCGCATTTCTTCGTACCCCCTCCCCTCCATTTTGGAATGGGTATCTTTGTAGCATTTAGGGGCAAAAACTTCTTTACAAAAAGTAGAAAAAAAACTTTGGCTGAGTCGCTATCTCCCTTCAGGCTGGAAAGATGGTTTACGTTGCGTGGGCCTACCATTCCACCAGTGATGGAAAGGATACAAACAATTTCGTGAAGCACAATTCAAGAGGTTACGGCAATGCCCAGCTTGTATTTGTCCCGAGCGCAGAGATGACACCAAGTGCAACGTCAATGCCAACCACAGTCAGCCCAACCAAGGGGACCCAGGTCACGACCCCCACCTCGCAGGGTACTCGTGGGTTTTGCTTCTATCCAGCCATATTGCTGCTTATTGCAACGTCACTGTTTGCGACTGGTCTTTATTAGATTAGAGTAATACTGTGACCAATGCACATGCTAGTTTTCGAAGGGTAGTATAATAGTTGATCAATACTGTATGATATTTTGCGGTAAATAATTTTTGCGACGTAGTTACAGCAGTAATACCTGCCTACTAAATTTTATCTTATTATCATTTCGGTGAAAGAGAAAAATAGAATGATCATGATAATGTACGTTTATTTTTGTGTAACACTACAGTGAAAATGTGACGAGCAAGCAAGATTTCAAATTGTCGCCTGTTTAACTCTTGCAATTTATATTTATCTTAAATTTTCTTTTGTTAAGCACTGAAACCTGTTGCTTTAAGTTTATTAAATATTTTTTAAATCGCCAAACTAAAGTACCTAAAAATTATTGAATATCTAGAATCGAGAAAAATAGTAGCCTCGTGATCTTTAGATAAAGGTAAATTTTCGACATACCGCAAAGGGAAATCTACTGTTTGTTAAAGCAATATTGAAATCTGAAAACATACACATGCAATGAAAAACACATTACCGAGGATTAACGAATTATGGATGTGCGGAGCGGAGAGCTGTTGCCACTTCTGTTGATAAAATAAAGAAATAGCAGATCCAGCCGTGCTTTGAGAACTGCACATTACGCAATTCCTGTTGATTAATGTAGATAGTGTAATAATAGAGAGATGTCAAGGGGAGGTTTTGACGTCTTCACGGTTAAAAGTTTGAGATGGATAAAGTTTATTGAGCGAATTTTGAAGGGACTAAATAAACAGAATAGTTATATCACACTGAACTTGTTAATGTAACAAAATGCGGTATGAAAATATGAACAAATCATGCCACATACACGGAAATTGAACTGACATGAAGGAAAAAAAAGACCACAGCTATCGCTACTACACTGACTTCCAACAATAAATACTACCGTACTGCTCCTATAACCTCAATACTAACACCACCCTTAATACCATTACAACTAGAAGCATAACACCAGTAACACTACTAATTTCAACATTACCAACACTATATTGTTAAAATAACCATGATCAATACTAACAACACCCTTAATAACATTACAACTAGAAGCGTATCACCACTAACACTAATTCCAACATTGCCAACATTGTATTGTTACCATAACCACCATCAATACTAACAACACCCTTAATAACATTACAACTAGAAGCGTATCACCACTAACACTAATTCCAACATTGCCCGTGAACATTGTATTGTTACCATAACTACCATCAATACTAACATCGCCCTTAATACCATTATAATTAGAAGCGTATCACCGTAACACAAATTCCAGCATCACCAACACTGTACTGTTACCATAACCACCATCAATACTAACATCACCCTTAATACCATTATAATTAGAAGCGTATCACCGTAACACTAATTCCAGCATCACCAACACTGTACTGTTACCATAACCACCATAAATACTAACAACACCCTTAATAACATTACAACTAGAAGCGTATCACCACTAACACTAATTCCAACATTGCCAACATT
>JANVCJ010093871.1:0-10176 GCA_026413505.1 Epizoanthus ramosus
ACGTTCATTCTCCTCGTGGTGACAGTTGGCCACTGGAAATCTTTCTTCATTATTATAATTCCCTTAGTAACAGCCGAATTTTTGACGTCGCAGGTCCCTTAATCTGGTTCATTGCCTTTAAAGTTCTGCATGTTTACAGGACATATACATGTATTTGAGAAAAAGTGTTAACTCAGGATTGAGGGATAAAATTTATAATTTTTAAATAATTGTAACAACAAGAAACCATTAACAGATTACTTATTCATGTATCATAACTAGTCTCATTTAAACATTTGGCCTAACCTGGGATTCAAGTTAAACCTGCCTGAACCAACACAGTATAAAGAATATGGCAATTGATGTACTCTAACAATGCACTTTTCTCAGTTGTGTTAAAGGGAAGTTAGTGGAGGTGAATGAAAGACTAGTGACCACGCCAGATCTGATTTTACAGAAGGTAGGTTCAAGGTTCAAATAGATCTGAAATTCCCATACAATAGTTATAACACATAGAGGATATTACATGGCTGTGTGAAGATACAGCTCTTACTTTCAAGTGTCTAATGTAGTACTTACAGGTAACACATGAGTGAGAGTAGTGAACTGGTGTGTTGCCAAATTCGACACGAGAAGATAAAGGCTATATGACAGAAGGGTTTGATTTATATTACACACAATGTCGGTCCATTTCAGAAACGTAACTTCCCAAGTGAAAGATGCAATATAAAACTGAATCTCAAAGGATGAAAGACAATACATTGTCCGTTAATGACAGCCACGGTATTATTGTACAATGCATTAATCTCTCCTGGGATTTGCCTCGTGCCTCGCGAGGCATCTAGGAAAGACGCCGTCTTCATTGCCTCGCAAGGTCCACGCAAATTTGACTCGAAGACTCGAGAGGCATGTTGCCTTTCCCGCGGCCGGTACTGTATTAAAAACAAACTTCTGTGCCATCGAACAAGAAAAAAAATATGAAAATCTATAAGAAAATAACGAACTTCTGAGCCAGCGAACGTGAGTGTGTGCCTAACATGTGAAGTAAATTTTGCCATTTTTAAAGGCAAAGTTCTAAGCGAAAAAGATTCACCTTGTTGCATCCATATCCCTCACTAGTCACCTTTATAGTTCACTTTTTCAGGCTCCAAGTACTTACTTATTTATTTACTATTTACCATCATTCGCTCTCCACTATCTACACTGTAGCACCATCAACCACGGTTATTCAATATAGTGTAAATGTAAATCACCGTCTTAAGCTGTCTAATACACGGTCTGTGGCTGTCTAAGACATTTATAGACCCCATTAACGATGACTGTCCAAATAACATTTCATTACCCTGTTGTCATTATAGTGTCCAAATTATTGAAGGTTGAAATTAGAGTTGCAGTAGAGTGCATGAGCACTGAAAACACACAGTTGCATATTATATCCCATCACACAATCATATTATTAATTTCAATAAATGCTGCAACAAGTGCATACTTAATCCTTGAAATTTTCCAACAGTAATTGTACCTCATTCAATAGTAGTTTCGTCTCAACAGCCCGAGACAGATGGCTATATTGCGGTAGTTCTGCCCAAGCTGCACGAGTCCGATTTAGTGTCACAAAACTTGCTCCCTGATGAAGAGGATCAAAAGTTTGTTGAGGAAGAAAGCAAGAAACCCCAAGGTTTGTACATCCAAGTATACGAACTTGTAACTGTCATATTCTGTTGCTAAATTCTAGCAATTGAGTAGGTGCAGTAAGAAAAAAGAATAAGAGTAAGGGTAGGGAATATTTAAAATTATTATCATTTTGAATATTGTGAATGATCTTTAACCGTAGTAATCATATTTGAGAAACATCAAATAGGGAAACCACGTGCACGAAGTAAAACTGAAGTAATAATTGGTTAGTGAAGGTCAGCCACAGTTAGCCATAGTCAGCCACAGTCGGCCACAATCAGCCAGAATCAGCCAGAAGAATTTTCTACACTTTTCTAATTCAGCTCGGGACGAACGGACACGGTCATCCGCGATTGGTGCTTATCATCATGGACGATCGGCCGGGGTTGGCCACGCTCAGAGGCAGTCGGCTAGTCAATAGTGGCCGAACACAGGCAGCCCAATCTTTAATATAGTACCACGGGAACACGTCGGAATATCGCCTCAAACGGCCTCAGATCGCGCTCAAAATGCATACAGCACAGAAATAGAATGATAACTCAAGATAGGTACACTTTATTTTGCAATATTCTCGATTTCTAAAATTTGGTTAAATTTCCATACTAAAGTCTTATAATTTCGACTCTCCACTAAATCCCTATACAAAGTCGTACATATCTGGCACTGTATTAAAGCTTGGGCTCCCTGTGGTTTAACCGCTCGTAACTTTATAGCCGCGGGTAACCGTGAACCCAAGGCTAACCCAAGCCAAGGCAGTTACTCTCGGTTAGAACCCGAGCTGGACTCTAGTGCAACCACAACTAATGTTCACTAGTTTCTAACGGCTGATTACCATATATTGGCGATCATCAGGAACTGTGCCATCCCCGATCATCGACCAACATTGAACCATCTGGGGATGGTATCATCCCAACTGATCAGTGATGATCGCTGATCGTCAACGGCTAGCACCATCCGGGATAATAGGAGATGATCGCCGATTTATTACACAACTGAGTCAGTAGAGTATAAATAACCACAAGAGAGGGACTGGAGCGAGTACAAATATCCCACGATATTCGTACTGTAGGTTGGTTGTTTGTATATAGTAGGAAATGAAGCAGCAAACCCACTCAGGAGATTTTGAGGTTCAGAACATTCTGAATGCAGTTGTATAATAAATCTATTATTGAGAATTATAGTGTGTAGTATTACTGCATATCTTTAGTCGTCATTTGTATTTTATTTTTAACACGCCACCCGGGCTCATAAAAATACTGCAGGGCTTGTAAAAATATCTATATTGAAACCAGCCTTTACTTCGCTTGGTACATCTTTACCATTTCTGTGTACAAATAAATACATATATATTTTTTCTTTTACTCCAGCTATATTTGCAATTTAGCCGTATCGCTGGCTCTCAAAAGTGATTTCCAAATTACAACCTTTAGACACAATGTACGTTCAATTTGACAGTACTTGCGAACTCCGCCTCATTTCCACGCCATGCGTTTTCGACACCAGTCCCTCTCTTTTGAAAGAGCTCATTACGTGATTCACGTTTTGAATGGAAATGCCATAACGCTCCATATCATTACAATTCAAGAGCAATGCTGTATCCCTCCGCTTTGGTAGATTGCCATCTTTTTTCTAGAACCATTTTGTACTTACTTTCAACTCGTTTTTGTTTCTCCTTCGCTATCTCTTAAGACATCAACGAAGGTTACAGTTATTGCTAGTAAGTTATGACATAAAGAAATCGCACACGTGATTAACCATGGCTACGCTTTCTGGACAGTAGTAACGAACTCGTGTATATTAGAAATCTTATAAGTATGCCACGCTCCCAGAATCTCTACCAACTGATCAATCCTGTATGCAAATTAAATGAGGATCCAACCTATGCTAAATTAACAGACCCCTGGGTACTAGATTTATCGGCTTTGGTACGATAAATATGTCACGACTATGCTGACGCTTTTGATGATCGGTTTGTTTGTTTGTTTGTTTGTTTGTTTGTTTGCTTGAATAATTATGGCCATGCTCTTTCGTTATCACTAACTCACTCGTGTGTTTTACTAAGAAATCGTATAAGTGTGCCACGCCCCTAGGTGTGCCATTATAACAAGCAAACCCAGGCCCTCTACCAAACAAACATGTATGCAAATGAAATGGGGCCTGCAGCTATGGTTAACTGAGAGACTCCTGCCGACTATAGGTTTATTGGCTTTGTTATGACAAAGTGTGTAACGACCATGCTGGCGCCATTGACGATTTTCTGGTTTGTTTTGGTTCATTATCTTTACTGTTCTTTGTTTGTTTGCTTGAATGATCAGGTCTATGCTTTCTGGTTGATACTAACGAACACATATGTTAGGTTACGAAATCGCGTAAGTGTACCACACCCTTAACGAGGTGTGTTATTATATTATGTCAAACGAACGAATAACTACAGCAAACAAACCATGTTAAATGTCGACCTATAGATTTTAACAATTATCACTCTTCATTACTTGCCGCAACTAATGCTCTCGCGCTTGACTTTCTTTCTCGCCTTGGTTCACAATATCATTCTTTCGTACTTGTTCTCGGTTACTGTTATACATGCTGCTGTTTTGTTTACATGTATAGTCACGACGGCGGTTCCAGGCCATTGTTAGTACTGCGAATCCTTTGTATTACGTCGCCTAATCATACGAGACAATTTGCGATGTATTCACAAGGCGTGGCTGTTACGTAGGGATGTCACAATAATCAACAAACAAATCAGCAAGGCAGCAGTTCCGGCACCACTTGCAACGGTTAGAACGTAAACCAGAATGAAAGTAAACAGTGGAACTTCACTAAGGAAACAAACCGGGAACGGAAATTTTTCAGCTACACTGTTAAACTCATTCAACCAGATTGCTGTCTCGTCTACGTCCGTACATATGCAAGTTTCCGCCACATAATTTCAATTAGCTGTTTTGAATTAAAATCTGTGTTGACATCAAGCTAAACTAACTTATTTTTATCTTGTTTGTTTGATTGATTGGTTGGTTGGTTGGTTGGTTGGTTAGTTGGTTGGTTGGTTGGTTGGTTAGTTGGTTAGTTGGTTAGTTGGTTAGTTGGTTAGTTGCTTGCTTCCTTGGTTGTTTCACAATATTTCTTTTTCAGTTACTGTTAACTGCTGACCAGTGCCACGTTATATTTCTGACTAGTCCTATGGAATTCACGTATTGCGTTAGGAAATCTTACAAATGGACCACACCCTTCGGGCTGTGTTCCATTATGACAATAAAGCAGAACCTACCCCAAACAATCCTGCATGCAAATTAATGTAGGCCTAGATCTAGAATCAATTACCAGACTCGTCGATACTGGGTTTATTAGCCTTGCTGGTTCACGCTAGTATTACGAATCTCTTGTACTACGTCATAAAACCATAACAAATAATTGGCAGGTCCTTCACGAGGTGTGGCCATTACGTATGACTATAGGGAGTGGCCTTTACAACAGACACACCCAGGACGTAATAACTCGCTATTTCCATCGCATTCGTTTACGTCAAGAACTCTTACATGTTTTACACAGGCTTCACTAGACGTTATTACTCCGTCAGAGACCGCACCCAGGAAATAATGCCAACGAGGCGCTATTGTTTCAATATATTTCGAGTTCCCTCCCCAAATTTTACTGTCACCGCAAACACCCCCCCCCCCCCCTCCCTCCGTCCTTTCTTTCTTACTCTCTCGTTCTCCCACCTCCTGTTATATTTAATGGCCAGTCCCTTAATTTTTTAATTTGTAAAGTGAGTTTCCTATATTTCGTAAGATTGGTCTCCAAAATATTTGTCTCTATATAATAATATATCCTTGCTTTTGTCTGTTAGTTTCTTAGCCACTGGCAGTACCTAACCCACCCATCCCACCCCCACACATTCAACGCCTCCCCCCAACTAAATTGTAATTCCCTAGCGTCAATAAATAAATTTAAAGCCATCTGCTTTATTCCAAATTAGAAGGGTCACAACGGGTACCAGGAATAGAATTAAACAGTGGAACTCCTCTGGCGAAGCAAACACGGAATGGAATTTCTTGTAGTTAAACTGTTGAAATAAATCAGCCAGATGTTTGCATCACCTGGTAATTCTTTTCATTCCAGCTGAGAGCCTGGGAGCGAGAAGGACTTAAACAGAATCACGTTTACAAAATCATTACGTCAGACACACCCAAGAATGCAATTAAGTACTATGTCCCTGAGAAGCCAAACTGGTGCAAGTCACCGTCATCATATCATATTTCGGTGTTTCTATCCCAGTGTATTTGGAGGATTATCACAATTCAAATCATTTGATTGGATAATCGTGAAACGGTGGATTGCATATAAACAGGACCAGTTTCTACTCACAGAACTGATTTCTCACATACCAGGGAACCGAGGTAAAGAGGATTGCTTTGGTTCTGTGGGGAAGAGACTAATCGAAACACATGGAAGGTACCGAACCAGCGTTCGATAATGTTCTTCAGGCGCAAGCAAGAGAAAACGTTACACAGATTAATCAGAATAATCTACCAACTGAAACTCTCGAATATGATGGAGTACATCCGACAAATAACGTTCTTCGGGATGACGACAGCGGCTTGAACGTGAAACATAGAGAGGAAGAAAATAGCCAAAGTAGAGCTGAGCCACAACAGGACGACCATGTCAAACCGCCATTTCCATACAAAGCTCTCATTACGAGTGCCCTTCAAGCATCCCCTACGAAACACTTGACGTTAAGCGGCATTTACGAGTTTATAATGAAGGTATGTCAGCAGATGGTTTGTTTGTCTATCATTTGAATGCTGGACATAGAGATTTTGTGGTGCTGACTATACTCCTGTTGGGAATGTTTAATTTGATTGTAACACACAGCCCTCAGTAGAGTTTGTGTTAGCATTCAATACTATCTATTAATTCGAGTGCCATTTTAAAGCTAATGAGAGTAAAATAAATATAAGTAAATATAAATATAGTTTAATTATTTCAGTTAACCACTAAATTAAAATGCAATGTGATGTGCAAAGAATAAGCTACATTTTAAGTGTGTGTGTTTGTTTGTATGAGTGTGTGTGTTAGTATTAGTGTATTATTATTAGTATTAATTATTAGTTATTTTATTTTGTGAGTGTAGACCATTAAATGTAAGCGATATAGACAACAGCGGAAGAGCGAGAGCGAGAGAAATAGCCAGAGTCACAGCCACGCCCAGAGAAATAGCCAAATTCATAGCCAGAGCCAGAGCTAGAGTCAGAGCCAGAGTCAGAACCAGGGCCAGCCAGCTATGTTTCAGTAAAGAACTGAAATACACAAACTTTACTTACTTGTTTACTTAACAGAGAAAAGGTAGTGCCCTGTTTAATTCAATGCATTAATTTTTCTTTCATTCTTCCATTCATTTGCAGAATTTCCCTTACTACCGTAAGAACAGGAAAAGCTGGCAAAACTCCGTTCGCCATAACCTTTCCTTGAATAAATGTTTTGTGAAAATTCCTCGCCGTTTCAATGAACCTGGCAAAGGAAGCTACTGGACGTTTGACGCCAGCGCCGAGGACGTACAAATTGGGAGTACTACTAGTAAACTAAAACGAAACAAACCATGGTCCAGGCTACGTGGAACCTCGAGGAGAGATCGACTATCATCTTCCGTTGTCTATCCTGGGTTCAAAAGTGTCAATATGCCTTCTGGCGTCCATGACAACCTGCCCTGTACCACCACGTTGACCCCGCCAGACACCCCCATGTTGGCCCCGCCAGACACCCCCATGGTAGCCCCATTCTGTACCTCCGTGTTTGCCCCGCTGGCCCTCTGTCAAGGAATTACTGGTGCGTGGGAACCACACGCCATAGATTCCAACTGTTGCGGTGTCAGGGACTATTTGAGTCCCTGTCAATTTACAGCTAACAACATGCCTCACACTACGCATGCCCAGTCAGCTGTGAGTGTATGCAGTCAGCAAGTTGTAATGTCTCCATACTATGCTTTTAGTAATATGTTCGAACCACACCGGGTCGGCGTCAACACTCATTCAGGTCTCCAATGCACGTGCGACTGGTGAGGGTAGTCCGACCATTTGTTATCATGGAGTGTTAGTGGAAAACAATTTGCTCGCCAAATATTTTTACTGTCAAAACTGTGCTGCATAATATTTTTCCCAATTTTTAGCTGAGCTCTACTTGTCAAATCTACCAATATATCGTGCAAGTACATCCCTTGCACACATTTCTCATGGGATTAGCCCCTTTTTTGCGAGGGAACCTTATTAACGTGCGGGGGAATACATTGTCGTAGAGATGACGTCATAACTCATGAATAAAATGCGGTGGAATAAATTAGTTCTTTTGTCTTCTATCTCATGAATAAAATGCGGTGGATTACATCATCTCCTTTGTTCTTTGCCATCATAAATAAATGGCGGGCTATTCCATTTTCTATGCAACGGTTTTTCAACTACTGAAAATTTTATTTATTCAAGTTGCATTCTTTATTTTCAGGCTGTTATGTGAAAATAATTACAAACTTTCTTTACAACTTAGGAAATAAAGAAGAATCTGTTGTTCTATTCATTCACGGTGTATTGTTATAGTTCAGTGAACATCTTTTTGCATATTCAAACTAGGCTTGACTTTGACTTTCAGCAGTTACAAATAAGTTATTAGCACAGTTCTGTAACTACAAAGAACATGAGATAGAAGACAAAAGAACCAATTTATTCCACCGCGTTTTATTCATGAGTTATGACGTCATCTCTACGATAATTTATTCCCCCGCACGTTAATGAGATTCCCCCTCAAAAAGGGGCTAATTCCATGCACACTATACTACTATTGAGTAACTGATTCGCTAGCTGTTGAATCTAAAAAGTAACGAGAAGATGGATCGGAAGCAAGAGGAATGCGACAATTGGACGGAGTAATTACTGAAATGTCTGCACAGAACGATTATTAGATTGTTAAAATATTAATTAATAATCATAGTTTCAGTATCGTGATACAAGCGAACCGGTCGGAATGTGGAAGAACATGCTCGGATAAAGTCGATGAGCACATTTCATGTCACTAGCTCGATGCGTATCCGAGTTCAGAGAAATCTATAGTGCTAGTAAATCTAAAGTTATAAATGTTTTAAAAAGTAACTATCAAAAGCAATTTGAATAAGATGTTAGTGAATGCCGCAAGTTTCTCGAATTATTGTGGTTGCCGTGATCTGTTGTTGCTCATTCTCTGCAACTATGATAACTTTCGAAGCACAACGCGCAAAACCCGGTTTTGCACAACGTGTGCAAAACCCGTTACCTCTGCCTGTTCTCCTGGCACGCTGGCGAAACAGAAACCGTAGCGAACAGAACCTATAGCGCCCTGACGCTGGTCGGGCCTATTATACGGTATAGATTGACAGCCGTTAATTTAGTTTGCTATTTTGGTCCCGAAATTTGGAGAAAGGCAGTTTGCACGTCTTCTCGAAAAACAAAATGGTAAAGAGCATCGTTTATACCACGTTCGATTCCAGAATGGAATAATCTTCCTGACCAATGAGCTGGCTCTAACTCCCATATAGGATTTATTCCACCAATCACAGTTGACTCGTTGAGCTTATTCGAATAATTATTGTGGCCGTTCCGAGCTGCCGCTAGTTTGGGGACTGGAACCTAAATGTCGCAGGAACAATGGGCATTCTGAGCGATGTTCTGTGTCTTTGAGGACCATCTCTAAGCCACGGGCAGAATATCATACATAGACCAGAAAGACAAGAGCGGTTTATTCGTTTAATAACCCAACGTAAAATCCAGTTTGCAGTTTTCAACACGAGGAAGTTCAGATTCGAGTGATAATGAAGCCAATAAAGTTTCACGGCGTGTACACGTGACCGGTCATCAACACACTGATTGGCTATCTCCAGTTGTTTTGAATTGTGATTGAATGAGATACTTACTGGCTGTCATTCTACATCCGCGCGCTCAGTTCACAAAGTCAATTTTTGTTGGACAGAGAAAGAGTTTCGATCGTTCAAAGTCGAGAGAAATACATTTTAAAATTGCTGAAAATTTTGAAGTAATCAATTTAATAGTCAGGGAAGGTGGTTCTGTTTATTCGACTACGGCGACTGGGCAGAAAGTAGTAGAAAAGAACTGGAAAGTAAGGAGTGAAAATAGTGAACAAATTCGTGATTACACCAGCAATTCACATGTCACATGGAATTATTTAAAGCCGTCTTTCAGATTCAGTGTTCCTGAATAGAAAGGACTTGGTTTGGCAACCTCAATAGACAGCGATTTGGTGGACTACAATGGTCCAACTGACAATAATGGATATGACTCAAATGCTGTATCGATCGAGGATGCCAACTTTCTGAACTGTACTTTTAACTACCAGTTTCATTGAACTCTCGCGTTTCTTCAAATTAAATAATTTTATACAAAAAATATACAAGGTAAGTGATGCACGCCCTCCACAGGTTATTATAACACATTTGTTAGTCAGTTGTATACCGGCAGCATCTCGGACAGAGAAATTGTGGAG
>JANVCJ010093882.1:0-10175 GCA_026413505.1 Epizoanthus ramosus
GCAAAGTGGGTCCGGACAAACAGAAATCCACGAACGCTCAAACCGATACACGATTAGGAATGCCTCGCTACGCTCGGTAATTAACAGCAACAATAACAATAATAATAATAATAATAATGATAATAATAATAATAGTAATAGTAATAATGACTTTATTAACTTTTTTATTTAATATTTATTCACGTACCGATACATCAAGAGAAATGCGGACTTAAAATTATAATCGAAACAAGGAATCAGGCTAGACTGAGCTGAACGCAGCAGGAATCTCATTGAGAGTAGCTGAGAGTGTTGATCGATGACTTGAACTCACACAGAATACTCGCCGGAAACACAAGTACTGTGTGTTAGCAAAATTCGTAGTAACTTCAGTTCCATTCCTCTTCTCCCATTTTTTAAATCTATCTCGAGTTAGGATACCATAACTGAATGGTTATAACTAACAGATAATATCTCAACTTGAACAGAATGATTATTGAATCAACACTGGACCGCATAAACATATTTCAAAATGTCCTTTTTGTTGATTTTCTACACTGTTGAAATGAACTAATCTTGACTTATTTGTTATTGCTAAATCTTTCACTTCATTGTCACAAAACAAGTTGTACGAGAATACTCAGTGATGCGATGTTTATCACAAGACTCGAATCAGCTGCGACACTATTTATTGTTATTGTTTCAAAGGACTATGAGCAAAGACGCACACAGCGGGACAATTCCTTTTTAAAAAACGTAATTTTTCATATAGTTGAGAATTAATTTTTCCAAATATCTAATGAATCTAAGAAAATAGAAATGACAAATAGTACAATACCGTTCTGCTGTTTTGTCCCGGTTAAAACGCTTGTGTTAACACTTCCAGTGCATCTTCGCTGGTTGTAATATATCACGGTACCAACGTACTCTGTGCCATTGACAGATATAAGCACAGCACCCCTTTAAAGTTCGAATTACCACCGTCACACCATACACACATACACGATTGAATGATTGACGTCACCACTCAATGCAGTTCCCTTCTCGATGACGAAAACTTAGAAACGGTGTGTGAAGAATATTTTTTTAAAATACTTTGAACCATTTACTTGTGCCGATATTACAGTTAAGTTACAACCGGTATTGATGATTAAACTTTAAAGCCGGCAATGACGAGGTTGAATTAACGACATAAGCTCAAGGGTTTCTTTTGTTCTTCTTCTTCTTCCTCTTTAATCCATCTCCGTCTCTCGAGACGATTCGTATGGACAGTGCAAAGTGCTTTTGCGATTTTAAAATATTACATCTTTACATGACGTGCTAGTGAATAGAACAAAATTTACAACTTATTAAATTAAATACAGAAATTAAACAGACATTAACAGTCAAAAAGTATCTTAAAAGGCACGGGAGTTCAATTTAGTCAGTATGGATATGAGCCCAAAGTTTGTTCGCCATTGTTTCTAAACGGAACAAGCTTGGATTTTATATTATAGTTCAGTGGAAAGTAAAATAAATGTGTCGGGAATCCGCATTCTAGGTAAATTATGGCCAGTCTGGAGTTACTCGATAGATACAACTTGAACAACATTACAACAACAACAACAACAACCTATTGACTTTTTCCCATTTTATATGTATACAGTAGAATGAGAAATAAATGGAAATAGTTACTTTGAACCACGTTCCTGTTAACCTGTCTTATTATTTTTTTTTCTTGTTTGTTTGTTTCATTTTTTGACCACCAGCCAGCTGAAAATCTACGATAAGAGAACAGATCACTGTATCCCTTACAGTCAGTGCATGCAGTGAACACTGAACCGTGAACGGAAGTTACGCGCGCGCGTGAACCGTAGACAGCCCAGATCTGGCAGAAGAATTAATTTTTTTTTTCAACACTCACAAAACGAAATGACGTGCCCAGTGGAACCAAATTGGTTTTTTTGTTATTACACCTACCCCCCACCCCCCCCTGCATTGCAAAGGATCATGGTCATCCGAAGAGTTCGACGGGAGACTGGGTTGGGTTAACTCGAGGAACGCCTGGCAAAAATTCCATTTGTGTCGTGCCAAACTGCAATGGAACACTAGGACAAAGTAATTTTATCATACATTTCGCCACATGTGAATCAATTTAATACGCCAACAGCCAACTATGACGACAATAAGAGCTTTCAGATGTGAGGACATGTTTAGATTCGCCAACGTGTAAGTACATAAGTCGTAATCACACGAGTATTAAACCTCATCAACTTATCAATAACTACAAGTACAACGTTACTGATCGGTTCCATGTCTCTTGTGACCCAACCACTTATTTTTGCTTTGTTATTAAGTAAGAAGAAGGAAAACTGATAGTGATTGGTCCTGAAAGGGATAATGCATATTACACACTGCATAACCATAATGAGAATCATAATGATAATGGCATTGGCCGCAGCCTGAGACTACTGTTACTGTTGTGTCTGTGTCTGGTAAACCGTAAAATTTTAAAATTGGATTTTCTTTTCACAGCAACTTGGATCCTCTTACAGAAACCGTATCCTTGTACATCCATCTAAGACTAAGGAACTATATTTACTTCTTAACTCAGATCTATAGAAACAACAAAGAAACTGTATAATTTATCATTTGTATACATATTTTTCATTAGGCCATATGCATGTTACACCATACAGATACAGATCTATATATACAGGTGATCCCCATGGAACTTTTCAGCTACCTGTTTACATGAAGTACAAGGGTTCAGCAGTTAAGGGACTTAGCCAGATCACTGAGTGTGTTTCACAACAGTTCAGTCTGAGACATTGAATAGTGCCCTCTGTATACAGACCACAACACCGGCATTAGCCTACTCCTATCACCAAGTGTGTGGGTGCTGTTAAGTCCCCCAATAGAATGTTGACAGACTTATACAATGCAATACAATGCAATACTTTATTTATATAGCACTAATTCCATTTATCTCAAAAGCACTTTACAATAATATAAAAGACCAACAGACTTAAGACCAACGGCTTAATGTCCCCATCCACGGGCGGTGTGGCAAAAGAAGGTCGCACAAATACAACCTGCGGGAAGGCTGGGGATTGAACCTGGGATCTGGTTGGGAGTCAGAGATGTTACTGACTGCACTAAGCAAGCTCACCATCTCACCAAATAGACATATTTGACTCCATGTCCAACCGAGCTATATACGTTGAACCTATTCAGTCAGGTTTTCCCAAATGATTGCAGATACAAAGCTGTAGGTTTTCTACTGAATATTATCCTTAACAACATACCACATAGTATGGTTTGGCCTTCTACCTTCAGTACCTAGCTCACTGGCCAGAGTACTTTCAGGTTGCAGAGTCACCATCCGGCCAGATCATGGGCTACAGTAAGTAATGTTAATGAAGACACGCGACTATGACAGTCTTTCTCTTTTGTATGAATAAAATGCAGTATAACAAATTTATTTACTGTGGCTATAGTCTGCTAATAATTACCTAGTCACCACTAGTTGTTCATTGGTACTGGAGCTGAGGGTCCCAGGGGGGGACTCCCATACTGGACATGACGGGGATGATCGTCGTACCTTTTAGGGGTTAAAATTGCAGGATGCAGTACTGCTTAGGGTGTTAGAGATACAAATGAGAGTTTAAATTCAAAAAGGTATCTTTTACGGGTGTAATTTGCCAGATGGCCCACATCAGAATGAAAGAATGGAAATATGTGACACTTCTCCATTCTTTTTGTTGTTCTGGCCCAGCTTTTTATAAAGGTCAAATACATGATTGTGCATTCCTTTCCTATATGTAACTAAACATGTGTATTTCTATGGTACCTTTTAGGGGGGTTAAGGTTACATAATAAGTTTTCAGATGAATTTTTTCAGTTTTCGTTTTTTTCACTGTCTTAAATCCAGCTTATTAGTACTACAAATTATTGAAAATTTTATTTCGAAATTTTAAAAACTTGCGGAGATATTGAAGAATACATTTTCTGAACCTTTTATCGTTCGCGGGAAATTTTGTTTGTACTTGACACTTGACAGCTAAGGTCTTAATGGATCCTGGTTGGGCACGCAGTGGTAATTTTTTATTACTGACTCTTGTCTCAATTTTAGTCACATCATATTTTGTAATCTTTGAACACGTTTCAAATTAGCCTGACCTCAGACTTTAATTTCCCTTCACTGCAAGAAAGGATTCCTTCTCAGGTCAGGCTACATTGTGGTTTCAAATATCATTTTGCAACTGACTATTCTGTACATAAAGTCATTTGATCCACTTGCAGTAATGAGCATGCCGCACCATGCATGGAGGCTTTCCACATTTTATCAGCAATTCTATGCTAGCCTCTAGAGACGCAGCGAAATCCTCTCTGTTGTATTTGTTATAAACACAAGCCAAGTCAGGGTTTGATTTGTACTGGAGACAATAAAGAAAAAACCATATCCGAAGCTCATCTCTTTTATACAGCAGTTGCTCTTTCACTTCCAAGGGCATCAACCTGAGTAAGCTTGTATTGTTTGGATTATCTTCTTGTTCCCTCTTTTTGGCATGCACAGGCTCTTTAGTTGAATCATTTGTTTCTTCCTTTTTGTCATATCAGTTTAGTTTGAGCAGATATTTCGGATCGCCACAATTCGCAACTACAGAAATATTTTAAAATTGTATTGTTCTAGGGATGTCACCAAACTAGCCTGCCAGCAGATGCTTATCATCAGAGATGATAATTGAAAAAATTTGATGATCATCCCCATCTTTTCCAGTATGGGAGCCCCCCCAACAAGCTTAATATTATATTTCTCTGCCTTCGTGCTATAATTTCTCACTCTGGGGCTCCAGTCACATTGAACGAACCAGCCTTGCCAAGTCATATAGTGGAAAAAACCTTAAAATATGCTAAAAACACCCATCTGAAATGTTTGATTTCTGCATCTTGCCCTACCAGAACTAAGGCCAAATCTTGTAGTTTAGAGCAATTGAAACAATTAGTGCATATACTACATGTCTCTAGGTTTGTTATGGTGAAACCAGTATTTAATATGAGCCAGTATTTGCCAGTCTATTGGCCATTTTTATAACCCTAATTGAATGCATGTTTGGGCTTAAAAATGGATGAGACCCCTTTCCTGTTAACGGGCTAGATATGTATAATTATGTGATTGTGTATGTATGTGATTTGGGATTGAAAAAAATATTCGTTCACATCACCCCAACCCCTCCTCCCTAGTGTCACCCTTGTTAATACATGTTGATTTGCAGAGAGAATCCGTAGTAGGGTTGTTTTATCCATTATCCCACCATTTTTCCCCATAATCCTGCCATACTACTTTATTCTGAGTCAAAACCCCAATCCGATTTCATATCAGTTTCTGAGTAAACAATAGAAAAACCAATGATACATTAGCTAATAGTTAAAATTAATAAGCCGAGACACACCTTGAATGTGATGGAAAGCAGTAAATCCTAACAAAGGAAAGTGAGACCCACTTGGTAGATGGACCCAGTTATTATGTTGTAACAAGTGTAAGCATCTGCTGTGCAAGTTCGATATTTAAATACACTTGAACTATCTTCATCTGGCTGTAAATATGCAAACTCCAGGGGAGGCTACTCTAATATATCAGTGATTGAGAGACTGTAAATTTGCAATCCCCAGGGGGGCTACTCCAATATATAAGTGATGGAGAGGCTGTAAATATGCAGTCCCCAGGGGAGCTACTTCAATATATAAGTGATGGGAAGGTCGTAAATATGAAACCCCAGGGGGGCTACTGAAATATACTGTAAATATGCAAACCCCAGGGGGTTACTCTGTTTTTTACAGTGGTGTAGCAGATCTATTGTCTCTTATTGTTGTCGTTTTCAAAGGAGCTCCTTTGTTTTCAGGTGTTAGTTATTGTATTTTAGGTGTTAGTTATTGTTTGATTATCCAATCAGCTAGCCACTTTAACAAGCTGCTAGATGACCCATTTTTCAAGTGATGGGGAGGTGCAAAGGATTTTTATGTATCTACAATTCATGATTTTGGTATGCCCTTAGGTTACAAGACTGAATAATGCATTTTATTCTCTGGCCCTATTACTTTCCTGAATATTTGTTTGGGTTGAGTTGTGGGCCTCAGTATTTTTTTTCTCCAGTCTCCAGTAACAAATGTGATATCAAATGCAGTTTCAGAGTGCACTGCAAGGAGTGATTTGGATTAAGGGGGTAGGGGGTCCGTAGCCTGCATAGCTGTGCATTCTAAATAGTATGTACACAATCACGCCATTGGGTGAATCATCTAGGGGGTCTTAAGGGGCATCCACCCTTGGAAAAGTTGGAAAATTAGGTCGTCTGAAATGACTGAAGAAATATTTAAAACTGCCAGATCAAAGAAAAATAGTCATTTGTACATGCTGAAATGCCAGTGTTCCTAGTATAAACCAGGAAATATCGCCCATTGTTTGCATAGAAATATTTTTTTAATATTAGGAGTTACTAACATAGCATTTCCTCCATCGTCAGAGTAATTTCCAGTCAAGTACAAACAAATAGAAATTTTGTGTGTGTAATTGGTGAAGTACAATAACGTTACCTCAAATTGATCTTCACAGCACATAATTTGCATGTTGTATTGACGTAAATCCTGAATCCCGCCTTGCAAATGATACTGTTCTCATATCCCATAGGAAATCGGTGCAAATCATAAAATAAATTTTAGTGAATTAATGTCTTATTAGGAGGAATCTGCCCTTTTGAAATTTGTTGGGTCATTGTCTTGTATTTATTCAACTTGTCAACTCATTAGTCATGGGCAAAGCTGAAGGGAGTGTGCCACAAGAGGACTGGCATGGTCATGTGACTGCAGTGACGGTGGCTCCAGAATTCAGGAGACTGGGACTGGCAGCAAAGTTGATGTCAGGATTAGAAGAAATATCTGAAAAGTATGTACTATTTGCCTTTTTGTTGTTTACATATTAAAGTAAACCTTTTGTATGTCCAGGCTAGAATTTTTACTCTTACTTTTTCTCTTTTACTTTTTTTTTTAGTTTTAATACTATATATTCATTTTTATTTTTATGTATTCCTTTTCTGTGGCTAAAATATTTGTAAGCTGTAGCCTACATGCCTTACAGTCAACAGATCTGGTGTAAAAAGCATATTCAGTTTTCAGCATCTTGGCGAAGATTTCAGTAAATTGTCAAAACTTAATTCAACATTTTCAAGATGACAGGCACATAATGGTTGAATTAGTTTGCTCTCAAATTAGTAATCAGAAGTTAAAATGTTCATTCAACTAAATATATCTTAAAAAATAATTTTAAAAAAGGTTCCTAGTAATCCATCCCTCAACTGATTTTCCATTTTTATCAATTAAATGCTCAATTAAATTAAATTAAATGGGCGGAGTGAGGGACACACACATATCAAAGAGATGGAGATGCTCATAATATAAAATGGTAAAACCATTTTAGAAAACAAACATTTTCTACCATTATGTCATCTTCAGGTAATAAATTCTAAACTGCATCGAACCAAGTTTATAGGCAATAGGTTCATTGTTTCAAGTAACTCCCATAGGGAATAAGAATGAGAACACCCAGACTTGGTTGTTGAGTGCAGGGTGATGTTTGCAATTAGAAGTGCTTCAGTGACTCGGCATTACGACCAAGGGCAGGATAGTTTGCCAGGAGAAGGAGTGTTAGGGATGTGCAGCTAGGTGGTGGGCTGGTTCTGATAGTTTAGAGGTATCTTCATGATCATTGATGCGATCATGGACGTTACAGAAAGTTTCACCATCTTGATGAGAGAAGAAGTTCAGAAGCTTTTCAATGCAACACCAAGAAAGAGGAATGTAGCAGTTTGATAACGAAGATCTGAAGAACTTTAAAGGATTTTGATCCATGTTTTGGTTGAAGTGTGTGTACAGTAATCCAATTTTTGGGGGCGCATTCTACACTTAGGGAAATATGTACAGAATACCCCCCCCCCCCCCACCATATTTCTAAAAGCAATTCGGGAATGTATTCTATGCAATATCCAAGGATAATTGACAACACAAGGCAGGCAGCAACAGTTCAACTAATTATATTTGCAAAAGACAGAAACAGCAGGTTAGTTCCCTGTGGCTGATCCTTATTAGGGATTTTGGAGTTTGTGGAGAATGTCTGGTAGTTCAGTGACAGAGCGGATTGTAAAGTGTGGCTGGGGGTCTGTGCTTTTCAGTTCTCGCCCATCGTAGTTCACCCATACGGTTGCCAGCACTCCTACATTCAGTCCCCCCTGAACATCAGCCTCCAAATTGTCTCCAACCATGACACAGCGCCCAGGGGGTACACTCAGCAAAGAACACGCAGTGTGGAATATGGAGGCGTGAGGTTTTGCTTCAGGCTGTTCGCCGCTTACGACTATTGTCTTGATCAACGACATAGCTCCTGCACGCCGAAGTTTTTCCTTCTGAATTGTCGGATCTGCATTGGTAACTATAGCTACCCGATACAACTTGTTCAATTCTTGCAATAAACATTTAGTTTCATTGTTAATAACTAACTTTTCAAGCCGTGAATCAGACCACACGCTGTACAGTTGCTTGGCAGAAGCCCCGTTTGCTGGGAATGAAGTTTTGCCGAGAACTCGCTCCCACAAACCGATTCTCCATGTGTGGGGGTCAACGGAACGGGTTGGATCTACCGGTTCGGTTGAGATCAATTTTCTGTAGGAAGCTGCCATTCGATCGGCATCTTCTTCTGCAATATGTTGCGATAACATCTCTTTTACTTTCCTCAAGGCAAACTTATCAGCCATTGAAGTTGGAACGAGAGTATTATCAAAATCAAAAAGAATGGCTTCGATCTGTCCTTGGACCGCCATGTTGCTTTTGATTGTGTTAACCGCTGACTGATTATTAGCGTTGCTTGATGACTCGTCGTTTCATATCTCGTTCCCAGGCTCTTCCCTCTCCCTCGACGCAAAAACAAATATCTTTTTCCCGTTTCTTGGTTCCTTTATATAATTTATTTATAGTCTTTATATTGTTCTTTTCCAGCTAGGACTGAGCTACGCCTGTAGATTACTGGCTTCCTTTGTTTAATCTGGACGACAAATCAGAGAACCCGGTTCATTATTGATTTAAATTTGATGGGAAATTACAGTTCAACCACACATTGAACTACATCAACGATGACATGTATTGGCATGATTAACTTTTAAAAAACTTTCGTATTTGCAGTAAAACATTTGTCTAGATGGCCTCAGTAGGTGTGGTTGCACATCAGACTGTATATTTCTTTTTACATTTTGCCTTTTAGTTTCAATGATGTTAAAAGCCTTACCCCTATGGCCAAATGGGTCCCTTGAGGTGGTATGAGTTTTGATCCTCTACTTATTTCTGCTTTGTTGTTGTGTAGGAAGGAAGCATTCTTTGTGGACTTGTTTGTACGAGTGTCGAACAAGGTTGCCGTGGAGATGTACAAACAACTTGGATATGTGGTCTACAGGACTGTGCTCGACTACTATTCTGGAAACCCAGACGAGGATGCCTACGGTAAGTGACTACAGTGAGAAATAATGCTGAAGTTGATTTTGTGTAGGTGGAGATGCACCAGTGGACATATACACGTACACGTACAGATACACATACAATGACACGTACACATACACGTACACATACACATACACGTACACGTACACATACACGTACACGTACACGTACACGTACACGTATACTACACATACACATACACAAATACATACACGTACACATACACATACACATACACATATACATACACGTACACGTACATAGTGGAGGACGATTACGTCGTCACTGGCGTAAGAGTGCTCTATGCAATTGCAGAGCTATCAAAATGTTAAAAGCTAAAGTTGTAAAATGTAAAAGGTAAAATGTAACACTAACTATAGTTTCACGCTCGAAGCGATCTTCAGACTATATACGTACATATACACGTACGCGTACACATGTACATACATTTACACGTACACGTACACAGACACATACACGTACACGTACACGTACACATGTACATACACTTACACGTACACGTACAGTACACATACACGTACACGTACACGTACACATGTACATACACTTACACGTACACATACACGTACACATACACATACACATACACATACACATACACGTACACGTACACGTACACGTACACGTACACGTACACGTACACGTACACGTACACG
>JANVCJ010093893.1:0-10175 GCA_026413505.1 Epizoanthus ramosus
TACATACATACATACATACATACATACATACATACATACATACATACATACATACATACATACATACATACATACGTCTATTCATACATACATACAGAACTAATCAGTGAAATCTTGGCAATCCACTCGATAAAAGAGTAAGCACAGAGCATGTAATACGATAGAATATTCTTTCTCAGTTTTAAAATGGCATTTCCTGAATTTTATCAATCACCAAACAAACCCGAGGCTTCTTAAACTTCTGTTGATTGAATTGGGTCGAGCTACTTTCAGATTTTCAACTAATTCTAACTCGCCAAGTGGGAGAGTCAGACAAGTGAGAGAATTTGAGAGAAGGGGGATGGAATTGATTGGATGGGGTTGTTGAATCAAATCTTTATGAACAACCATGTGCTTCTTTAGTCCTGGTGCGGATTTGAACAGTATACATACATACATACATTTGTAATTTGTTGCTGACATAGGTTAAAAAGTGCTCAATGCTTGCGCATAGCTGTATACAAACGCCGTGCCAGTTCAGTACTGAGCATTAAAATTTTAAAACTAGGTTACTGCAATTCAGTCACGCTCGGTGGCAATCATTAGACCTTATGAACCCTACCGAGCTTGAAACTGCAGTAACCTAGTTTTAAAATTTTAATATTAACCGTCACTTTCTAAAGTTTTATACGATTTTTTTACATACATACATATACATGCAGTTCATTATTCCTACTATTTAGTTACGTTGAGATAACGAACTTTGATGAAGAGGCTGGGCAACCGAAATAACCGTACGAGGTTAGTATCATTGGTCGGGAAAAAAGAAGTAGCATTCACGTGCAAAAAAATAAAATTCATGTGCGCGTTTGATACTTTAAAAAACCAACAGATTTGCTATTTCTAGAAACAAATTCTCAGTAATACAATTAGTAAAAATAATATGCCAGGCACCAGGTCACGAATGCCCGTGTAAGTTTGATCCCCAACTAGCTGCTGGGCTGTAATGACGTCACTAAATCAGATTGTTTTATGCTCTCAACTTAGCATTCTTTTATGAAGTGGACCAATTAATGCATTATAGGTTCTGGTCCAATACTTTTCATTGCTCGCAATATCAGTTCTTCTGCCCTGTATAATGCAATCGTGTCACGAAATTGGTGATCCTAGAATTTTGAAGTATGTCCATAATAAAAATTTTAGCTTTAATGCAAAATAATTTTAGCCACTTTAAAACCAATTTATCTGAGATAGACTAGAACACGAGCAACTAGTTTGTATTTCAGTGCAGTTTACGTTTTCACTGTTGTCTTGTTGACCATCAGGTAAGCGCTCTGGTGTCAACCGAGTAATTCAGTCATTATCGCCTATATAGTCAAGTTAATAACCAAATATCTGTTTATTTTCTTAGTTGTTTTATTGTGACTATTTGTATTATTTTAAAGGTAGCTTGTATCATTGCCGGGTTCAAAAAGGTGGATCAATGAATAACTTTGTCAACAAATCTGTTAGCATCAACGTACTCAAACGCTGACAATATGTAATATTACAATGTAATACTTGTCGCTCCATGGCATGGCCATGGGATCTAATTAGCTACAGCTTTTAAGGAGCTTCTTGAACAAGATAAAGCTGAAACAGCAATCCAAATGGAACCACTATTGATCCAAAGTCATTTTTGTTGTTCATCTAAAAGTTTAACTTCTTGGAAATCGCATATCCAAGGATTATATCGTCAATTCTTAAAAAGAACTCAATTAAGAAAGTAAATAAAGGTCAGTAAGCGAGAAGGTAGTGCTTCGCGTTTTGCACAGTTGTAGCTTCAAATTATACTGAACTGGCTCACTCCTAGTGAAGATTATAACGAAAGCTCATAAATGTAGTTTGTCAATAGTATGGTTAATAAAGTTCTGTTGGACATAACAAAGATGTGCCGAGTAACGTGTGCCTCTTTAACGTGCTGTAACATGACTTTAATTCCGATCTATGGGTTCCATCGTCGCGATTTGCGTACTCGACTACACGCATCAGTCCACCACGGTCCAATATGATCTCTGCATGCATAGTTCCGTGTGTATATACACTCGTTGAACTAATTGTTAGGCAATTATCCCGCAGCGGTACCACAGAACGACACAGAACCAGTTGTGATAATAACTCCTGCTTCAGAAGAAAGGATTTATTTCTTACAAGTACGGCAGATCAACAACATTATCAAAAAATAATTTGAGTTATCCTAAAAGGCTCATATAACATTAGAATATCAGCTCTTGCAACCATTTGTGATGCAACAGAATTACTTTGGCTGCTTGAATGATGCCAAAAACTGATCCAGTATAGTGGGATAAATTCTTCATATTACCACTTTTGCTGACCGGCAAAGTCAGTTTCAGACTTCGTCTATGGTCTTCGCGAGCATTATTTTTTGCGAGCACGAGCACTGAATTACGAAAATTAGCGAATTCGAGCAAGCGAGTACCTCCAAAATTTTGCAAGCAATTCGAGCAAGGGCCAAATTTTGCGAGCACTCAAAAATTTTGAAGAACCATTCAACACTCCTTCGTCTCTCTGAAATGCTTGTAACTGAATTGATCATGAGTACATGAGCTGAATACATAATTTCTCAGTTCCACGAAATAATTTAGCCGATATCAATCTGCCGTCGTTGATTTTAAGCAAACATGGACTTTGTATCCGCAGAAAGTTCACGAGTTTTTCATGCCTTATTACTTTAGTATTATTAAGTTATCGTATACAACTGCGAATATCAATTATGTACGTATATATAGATGCATTGGGCGTCCACTCATGATCAGTTTGGTCTAAATCTGTAGGACGGAATTTGGATGAAAAAGAATTGACAAAACTATGCTGTTCTGTGACTTGCATATGATGATTAAAACTAGCGCCTTCCTGTACACAGATTCTGAGATTCTGTGTCGCACACCGAGGGATCATAGCGCACTTATAGACAAACCATTAGTGCGGATAATGATTAATCCAATGAGGAACTATAAACCGAAGAATAAAACTTCGAACCAACTTACTGAACTAAAAATCGATAACTCGAACTTCTATAGCTCGTATTTTCACTCACTTTCTTTTCGCTTCACGTGTGTTTGTTTCAGTTATTAGTTAGTTTTAGTGTTTGTTTGTTTGTTTATTTGTTTGTTTGTTTGTTTGTTACGGTACCCGATCAGTTTATTATAGTTTTTGCTGTTCATTACTGATCTGGCTTGACTGCTGCCGAGAGAAAAGGGTTGAACTATCATAATCTATAAACTACCTATAATCTCTAAAAAACAAATAGCACAGCGATTACACCAAATTTGTCAAAATATATACTCGCAACACATACAATATACACATATATAAACCAGGCTTGATACATCAGTAAGTCGTTATAAAACGCAAGAGACAGTAAGAGCATTGTGCAATTTACTCGAAAAATGTTATCAAAATCAGCTTGAACTTAGATAGCTTCAACTTATTCAAAAATTGGCCGCAATATGCAGTAATTCTAGTCACTGTATTACGAGATCTAATTAGCTCCGTCAGTTCAGCAACTACAATACACAGAACACAAAATACTGAAACAAATATCCCCTTCTACTATAGGGGCAAAAATGAGAAGGTAATTTAGTTACTGAATTTCTTCATACCTCGTCTATACCTAAACCATATTCCAAACTAGTAAAAGTTACGGAATGTCAGGCTGATATTTGCAAAATGTAGTTTGCCGGTATGACTAAGGTATGGTTTGTTTTGCGTGCAGTTCTATTCGCTACAACAATGTCAGTCTTACTTAAGCGCAGATCTCTAATGTGCTGTAATGTGACATTTATCCTTAGGTTCATTCATCCCGATTTGCGTAGTTCAACACGCAATTCAACACAATCCAATACGACATTAACTGCATTCAGTCATATCTTACAACTATTAAAGCAAATCCTGCGTATTTCAAAGGACATAAGAAAAGATAAAAAACATTTCAACTGCACGGCAGTGTAAGCATCTTGCCCCAATGAAAATGCTGTAAACAATAACCTAAAGATGAAATCTTACAAAAAGTTGCTCAAAACCTCTGCTGCTATGATCTGTATATAGCATTTATTACTTCATTTGTGACGTGATTGATTTTACCGCTGTGTTCAGTGATGGGGTATAATTACGAGTCTTTATAGAGCACATTTGCTTTCCAAGACTACAGTTCCCCAGGATTGCACGAACGCCAAAAAAATACTCTTTAGTTAGTTTTGTGCTAATAAAACACAACACAACTTACTATACAACAGAAGTAGAGTATTATAGCAAACAATTTCCTTGACAATAGCCAAAACAGTTCTTGTATTCTAATCCAGTGTCACAGACACAACCCATTAAGAGATAATTGGTATTGGATGGAAAAATCCCGCAATGAGAAACCGAGTACAAATACAATACAAACTCGAGTCCTTGATAGCTCGTATTTCTCGTTAACTCAAATATACTCTCTATAATTTGGATTTTATGTTTCTCCCTCTGTTAATGTTCCAGCTAGCTGGATTTTATGTAAGAACAGTAGATAACACAGTGACTATACACATCATGTGACAAACATGACGTTATGAGTCATTAGGAAACCTTACAATAAAATAAAATTACTAACACAATTTGACAACTTTTGTGTTATAAATATACTGCCGTGCAAACGCCTCTCATATGGTCAATATGTTGACCAGTATTTATGGAACATGTCGCGTGTGGAAATAGAATATTTTGTACTTAATCAGCAATAATCTTAATCACCTCTATATTATCACTTATCTTCAACAAGGTTTTTATAATTTTAAAGTGCTTTGACGAATTTGGGATGCACGAGACAGTCTTAAAACAGACAAATAGAATTGCCAAACAAAAATCAACAGTAAAATTAGCAAATTCATTTTTAAATTATAAAGTTTAACCCTAGCGTCACAAATTGTACAAAACGTATCTGAAGTAACGACTAACTTGCAGCTGATATGGACCTCAAGCTTATCTTTGTCTTGTTTCTTATTTGTGTTTTGCTATATATATGTAATTGAGCAGTTTGTTTCACGATTTAGGAAAATATCAGGGCGCGTGTGGTCAAAAGGATCATTTGTACTGATTTGGCGAGACCAACAAATTAAGGTTCACGTTTTCTTTCTAGAATGCACAGAGGACATTCTTCTTGTTATTTTTCTGTTTGTTGTCAACAAGGACCAATCTGTCCACGAATCGTCAGGAGAGAGACGTGATATCGTCAGATATTAGGACAGTGAGTTAGCCTGTCATTGGCGGAAATCATATCGGGATGATATATATGAAATAATATTAAAATACTTTGGATAAAAGTGCTCGGATTAGGTTAGTTGAGAAAATGTATTCAATACTTGCCAAACTACAACTGAGTCCAGCTCTAAACAATAAAGTGCTCTGTGGAACGTTTTGAACAAACGCAAAAGAAATCAGCACATGCAGCTACGAATCCCATTTATTTAGTTGTTTGTATTCTAAACTGTCAATATATTGTCATTTCGCCATATTCAAGCCGATACCTGAAGTATCATTTCAGATGACGCGTTTATATGTTCGGTTTTTTTTGCTAGCAGCACTGCAGTCAGTCGATGATCGTGAGAAATATTGTCCAACCATTACCATCACGGAAACTTTTTTCTGTTAGATGGCACACTTTCTATTTTTCATGCGCCCCATTAACCATGAAACGAGGATTAATAGCAATCGTGTGACGACTACAAATTGTCATGAATCGTATATGGCGGCCCCATGCATCGAGAAATAACGATCCAGCTCGCTCAATAAAAGGAGCACGTTTCAAGCATTTTATCAGCAGACTTGCCTGAGCACAGCAGTTGCGCGGGTTGCCCACTGACGGTCCAGCTTACTTATTCTTCAGGTACGTTCATCCAGATAGTCTGTCTTTGTTATTTAGCGAACGTTATGTGTGCAGGTTTCTTATGCAAGATTTTCGATTTTTTTTCTTTTACATTTTAAATGAAAAATTTACTTTGGATCAAAAATCTATAAGTGACGGTGATATTTCAAATAGAAATGGTTTTGATTTTTCAATCGACTCAGTGAGAACAAACCGAAATCGATCTTAATGTTGAATGAATTTGATTTAGATAAACTATTTTGCGAGTATTAAGGGTTACTGGTTAGGATTACAGTGACATTATAGGCAAAGAACAGCATTTTTAAAAACAACAGCTCGCAACTAGCAAAACATAGTAGTCTCAAACAATTGATATCTTAACGTTATTCATATTTTTTTTTCAGGGTCCATCATTATTATACTAATAATTACAGGTGTTCTGAGAGAGAAGATGGGTCGTGTAAGGTAATTATATGGTCGTCCTTGTGTACCGTTTTGCTTTAGACAATAGTTGATAGATGCCATCAGCGGAAAGTATTGTTTGGCTTGTCGATCTGGTACAGTTAAAACACCTGGTTGTCGACGCATGGACGTCAGTGTTAAAACTGACTTTGCTCACAAAATAATAAAAGCCATAATGAGTACCGTTCTAGAAATAGCGAGCACCAAGTCAGGAGCTTTCAGTTAAATTGGTTCAACTAGGATCGGTAAGGAGCGAGTTATTGATTTTATTATTTCAATGATTCTGATATTATCGATGGAAACTTTGCTGTTTATTTTATATCATGATAGATCTTGTGTATTACGACATCAAAAGTATTTTATTGTGTGGCTATTGAAACACTCCATCGTGGTATTGCATGCTGTACAACTTTTTTTTATACGAACTAATAAATTTTGGCTTAGCCTCATTGTTCTTAATTTTTACGACGATTTAAAGTCTCGATTGTTCTTAAATTATTTTTGTGCCTACGCATAAACGAACATAAATATATTCGGAAAATGGTTATATTCGCGTTTGAATCGAGTGAGCCTCGATTGTTCTTAAATTGTTTTTAATATTTAGGAAAATTTGTGCCTCGTTGTTCCTGTAAAATTGTTCTTATATTTAAGAAAGCGTGTAGGTATATTAAAAGGGCAATATTTTTTAAAAAACCATAGACTGATTACACCAACATAATGATAAATAATATTTATCATTTTTTCTCTCTCCAGGAAACCAGTTCAAATTTTCCTGTTCTCCTTGTTCGTCCTGCTGCTAGCAGAGTGGGGAGACTCGCAGTCAATCAATTATAACTGCATCTTGAATAGACGAATCAGGTGCAATCCAAAGTTTCGTTTCCGTACTTTCAGCGGAGTTTGTAACAACCTTCACAGGCCCTTCCAAGGCGCCGCTGGCACATCTTTTCGCCGCCTATGTCCGCCACGTTATGATGATAATGTTAATTCACCACGGCAAAGAAATCTCCCAAACCCTCGCTTTGTTAGCCGTAGCGTGTTTCAAGACGTAGATAGACCAAATTCAAGGCTTTCTCACATGTCAATGACGTTTGGGCAATTCCTCGCTCATGATATTACTGGGTTAGGTAAGGCTGACTTTGTGTATTGGTTTATTTGTTTGTGATAAGTGATCTTTGTCTTTGAGTACGTTTTCTACTAACTTACACAATATACTGTTATTCTGTTTAATTGATTATATGTTCCATATTTTCTGATTTGGACATTTTGGAAAGATTGTATAGGATAGCAATCTGTTAATCACGAAATGGAAAAAAATATTATTTTCTGTTCTCTCAGCTACCGTTCAATACTTCAGTTTAATAGATAAACGTGCACACACCCGAAGTATCACGATATAGCACATGTGTACGAAATATCTCCCATATCTAATATATTGAAAATAATGACTAATATGAGTGAGTCGAATATAAACTTGAGTGAGTCGAATATAAACTTGTGTTTCCCATGCAGAGTCGTGCGGATTGCCCAGACAACCACAGATTGAAACAAACAGCAGCTAACACAAACATGTCTCTTTTTTTGCTAAGGCCAACCAGAAAACCCCAATGTCAGAGAATTCTGTGATGCAATCTGCATTGACGAAGCGAATGATACACCATGTTTTGGAATTCGAGTGCCGGATGACCTTCGCTTTCCTCTGTCTCCTGATGTAAGCTGTATTCGGCTCCTTCGTACCGTCAGAGGACCAAATCCAAGATGTGCTCCGCTCAGTTTCTTCAACCCAAGGCAGCAGCTAAACACCTTGTCTTCTTATGTCGACGCATCGCAAGTGTATGGCGTAACAAGAGAGATTCTAGAGGAGGTGTTAGATATAAATGAATCGACCGGGCTTGGTCTGATAAGGACCGTGGATCATCCAGTTAACCCAGCTTTGAGCCAAATTCTACCACCCAACGTGCCCGAAGGGTTCTGCCGTACAACCGACCCAAACAGACCCTGTCTGTTATCTGGAGATTTCTTGCGAACCACCGAAAATCAAGGTAAACTTATTCTCGATACATTCTCAAATTAATGAATTGCAGCTAGGAACGACAGTTAATTCTGGAGAAGGGCTATTAGGGTATAGCTTAGTGGTACGTGGTATACCGACCGCGCAGCTCTCTTCTGGGCGCTTTCCATTTGTCGGGTCGGCCCGGGGCTGGTTCTGGCCACTGGAAATGGAAAGGACATGGCGCACGCGTCGCGTGGTACGCGAACAATTTTCCCGCCAAAAGTCACCAGATTCCTGCGCCCTGGCTGTGCGTAACGGGACAACTGAGCGGCTCTAATCCATGATCAGGACCAGTCTGACCAGAACCAGTTCCGATAATTGTCGTGCATGGGGCCACTGATTGCTAATGGCAAGTGGCATGTAGCTAACGTTTTTATTATACTTTTCAGCGCTTGCATCGATGCACACCATCTGGGCACGAGAGCACAATCGAATAGCAAGAGAACTTCGTACTCTGAACCCCAGTTGGACCGCACTCAGAAATTTCCGTGAAGCACGCAAGATTCTGATCGCAATCATGCAGCACGTCACGTACAACGAATGGATACCGGTGATCCTCAACTCGCGAACGGTGCGTAATGGCTGATAATTGATAGCAATGATTAACTAACATTACTTAACAAATAGATTCCATTTTCCGTGCGTCTGTTCACTAATAGATGTTCAAATGACGTCAAAACATGGCGAGAGAACCAGAAGTGGCACACTCGCCGAAGGGGAGTGTGTCACTGAAGTTCTTGCCCTTGTTAATTATTTCACGCATTTTGCTGATGCCTCAATGCGTTTACAAATATGTATAAAATCTTTAAAAATCTAAAAAATCTATCTAAAAAATCTATCTAATTTATCTGTGTACCGTACACGACGAGGGACCTCATAAATGAGACAGCACTTTGTTATTCCAAGCTAACTACATTTTAAATTATTGCCCAATGTAGTTTTTGAAACCGAATTATTGTTACATAATTGACCATGCAACTAAAAAAGATGGCGACTGTACATTTAAACTCACGATACCTTTGAAACCCAACACAACGTATAGACACATAGAAAGCCATATATTTTGCAAAATTCATCCCTGTACTAAAAATATTGTGAATGCTAGGTTTTTTTAGTTTTTCGGACTTTTCAGTGCATTTTTATGAGTGTTCTTAGGGTTTTCGTGCGCTATGAATTATGGGTAAATGTATACCAGTCGCCATCTTTTTTGTTATGGTCAATTGTATATGATTCAATAATGAATGGTGTTACTCCGAGGACATAACTCCATCAAACGCTCAATGTAATGATACAAGACCTGCAGAGTCTGAACAGAGTTTGTAATTTCTCTTCTTGGCCTTGTTGAAGATAAACAGCGACAGTACCAGTACCAAACCAACGCCAGCAATGGCTCCCACCACTATGGCAGCTATCACATGGGATGATATAGATAACAGATTAGTCTTATTATTGATAATACTGGGTTGTTTGGTTTTAGAACATGGCGCTTACCAAAAGGTTTATTTTGAAAAGTCACAGTTTGTGATTTTATCCACGTGCTAAGGAGACTGCATGCAATAATTATCGGGACGGGGGCTGAAAAATTGGCTTCATTTAGGGAAATATTAGCCCCCCCTCTTCTAAAGCAGTAAATTTAGTTATCCCCTCCTCCTTAACTATCATAAATTATGTACAACCCCCCTTCTTCTAAAGCAGTACATTTAGTTATCCCCTCCTTAACGATCATAAAGTATGTACGGGGGGGGGGGGGGGGCGGGGGGGGGGGGGGCGGGGGGGGGGGGGGGG
>JANVCJ010093904.1:0-10175 GCA_026413505.1 Epizoanthus ramosus
CAACAGCAACAGCAACAGCAACAGCAACAGCAACAGCAACAGCAACAGCAACAGCAACAGCAGCAGCAGCAGCAGCAACAGCAACAGCAACAGCAACAGCAACAGCAACGGCAACAACAGCAGCAACAGCAACGGCAACAACAGCAGCAACAGCAACAGCAACAACAGCAACAGCAACGGCAACGGCAACGGCAACGGCAACGGCAACAGCAACAGCAGCAACAGCAACAACAACAACAACAACAACAACAACAACAACAGCAACAGCAACGGCAACAGCTATAATGTACGCGTGTCTGTGCAATAATTGGATAAATAAATAAATACATATTTATCTAGCGTTTTCCTCTCTCACTGTCCTAGAATCATAGACAACTGAAGGCGGCAGTTAATACTTTTAAGCGGATCTTGTTATTAGTTATTGACTGAGTCATTAGATCAGCCTCATTCTACGATCGGACTAGTTATCACAACTAAAACAACTTTTGACAAGCATTTCCTTGTTCAATGGAACAGTTTACGTAGCACGATCGGACCGCATTCAGTAAGTTTGAGCTTTTATTTCTTCAGGAATCCTATGTCTCCTCACCATGTACCAGTCGCTGCAGTCTCTTTGGTTTGGTTCAACAACCAAAGAGCGTTGTTGTGAGAATTTGGAGGTCTATCAAGAAAACTGAGCAGTTGTTTACTTCTTATAACCACAGTTCTATTTCTAGATTAATATTGTAAGGAGAAGTTGTATGTTGATCGGTGAACGCCGCCAAGTTATGACTTGTGTACTAGTTACTAAAGAGCACACCTTACCGAACGGGATATATGTTGGCAGCCGCACTACTGACGTGGTTTCCGAAGAAAGCTCGAGAATAATCTAGAATCCTTTGCGATAAAATCATTGCTTATTTTAATCATTACTAACATTAGCAGCATACACATTCAAGATTGCGAAACCCAACTGCTGCTCGGCTAGAACGTGAGGTATGTATTTCAGTTTCTACTGATATCTAAATGTTTTTTGTCAGAGCCTATTTATTAACACCAGAATGTGTTTCCCTGTGAATCTGATTCAAACAGTCGCTGTTAACACCCTACGTTTCTGAGCTGATTACTCTCTGACCTCGGAGTTAGTTAGGTTCACAAAGTCGCTATTTATCATGTAGCTTTGGTTGATCATTGTATCAGTTAGAAGTGCTAAACTGATTTAAGAACGGACTCTAGACGCTTGTTTTAGCTATACACAGTAGGAGTATATGTACAGACACTTTTCATTGTCTCAAAAGGATCGCTAGGTTGGTAGAACCTACGATAGACTTTACAAGTTCTATTCCAGACGCTTTAATCAGTTAAGTCCAGACTGACACTAACGGGGTCACTCGGTCAAGTTGTTCAAAAGAAAAACAAGAAATATCCCGCAGTCCCTTGATATGAAAGACTTCCAAGATATTGTTTTCCGTCAAGGAAAAGAATCAAAAGGACACTTCGCTGTTAATATGTTTTGATTTTCTGATCTGTCATCTCTCTATCCCGATTTTGGTTTTCCGCTTTTGTCTTTAAGATATTATTGTATATAAATACAAAAGAGAAATATTATTATACGGGAGATATGTACAAACGTGTGTTGATTGATTTGGGTCGTTATTGGGTTCTGGCTGGCTTCTTAGCTGTGCATCAATAAAACTCCAATAAACAAGTTGGCCACTCAATTCCACCTATCTGCATGCAGCGTATTAGCTCAGTTTATATCGTAAATATGTGGATATAGCCAGATCTACATACTGACAGCCAATTCATCAAATTTCTGATTCTCGCGTTATCTATTAAATATCTCCCTAAACTCAGGGTCACAATAACGAATAAGTCACTGAGAATTTTCAGTGAAAGCTGAAGGTTTCTATTTGTGGCACTCGTGAAATATACTGACACAACTCGCTCGTTCCCCAAACTACAAATTGGCTCCTGCCTTCGTGAGGGAAAGCTTGGAATATATTAAATGCATGTACTCTAATATATTTTAAGTAGGTTAGTGAAGGTTCTTAGGAAGGCGAGCCACTATTTGTTGGGGTGTGTCAGATACGCTTAGGATGACATCCGAATTACTTGTAACGTTTCCTGTTGACTTCATGAAAGGAATATTGGTTCTATTTTTCATCAAAAGTTACGGAGTCTCCTAGCGTTTTGAAATGTTGGACAAATGGTTTGTGTAACAGCTGAAAAACGACTTGCAGTAATTGAATAAGTGATTTTAAACGTTGCCTTAGATTGTTGGTAACTGAAATGAACCATGAAGCGCATCTCATTTTAATAGTATTTTAACAATATCACTGATTTAATCCCTCTCTAGATTACAACATAACAAGAAATGAAGAATATAAGTACATTTACTAGTAGTTTATGAGGTCTTATGACATTCCTAATGCTCTCCGGGGTGGGGTGAGGTATATCAATACTCTGCTTGAACTTCAGCGGTATAGCCAAGTATGTGCTGCCCGCGACAGGGTACGTTATACGGCTTTCGAGTTAGTGTAGTCTAAATGAAGTAAGGTATTTAACTGATTTACTATGTTAGTCTGAAAAGTACAGAAATCGCACATACTGGCTCATTTGTTTATCGGATTACTTCAACACTAAAATCGAAGGAGAAAAACGACCAAGACGGAAATGGAACTTGATTAGGACATGGCGGGAAAAACCTGGCCGACTTTTCATATTTTAGTATGGAAGCACGATGGTTGTGCTACCCTTTGGTTTGGAAATCGTATTGTCGGTATTAAGAGATGAGAGACTAATTTAAATTTGATGACTTAATAAGTTCTGACGCTTCGCTCCGATTGAAAAAGACACTGCCGTTCTGACGTTTCGCTCCGATTGAAAAAGACACTGTCGTTCTGACGTTTCGCCCCGATTGAAAAAGACACTGTCGTTCTGACGTTTCGCTCCCATTGAAAATACACTGTCAGGTCTCGGCAGCTCAAGAGCTTCACGATCATTTGGATGTCACAAAGTGTGTCTTGATATTTACGCATTTATGTCCATGAGTGAGAAGATATGGCATCGCACCCATTTTTGAAAGGCACTCTCAGGACTCAAAGGGTTAATAGTACTCATCAAGAGCTTTCATTTGAATGGTCACACTTTGTCTTTTACCCATGTGTTGAGAAGTTATGATATCTCACTCAGTTATGAAAGACACTCTTAGGACTCAAAGAGTTCATTTGAATGGTTACACTTTTTGTTTTTATCCATACGTTGTGACCGTCTCATTACCAATTACCGGTGTTTATCCGTGTTCTTCTCGGCACGTGTTTGCTCGCATCGTTCTATACTGAGTACTTAATATTTGCGCCATCAAGTCTGTTTTCTCTTACGTTAGAGAAGGTACTTAACATTTCATTAGTGACTTGACATATTGTATGCTGTTTCGCCCTTGAAGTTGCATACTTAAACAGCTGCTGAATGTTTCTATTAATCCTGCCGAAACTCTCAGTACTTGCTGTGAGAAATTCTTGACGTGTAATGCACAGTAAGTAAGTCATATGTTAGTATTTTCGACGTTTTTCATAAGTACCGTAAAAGAGACGTTCTTAAGCTACAAGTCTTTAGTTGTTCTTTGCGAAATTGATAAACAGTCTCGGCGGAATTACGAACAAACTAAACAGTTATATTTGCTGTTAGAGTGAGTAGGCTCCTATCTATAAACAGTTCGCCGGCCCTTCACCTATTTTCTAATGATTTCATGTGTTGAAGAATAGACCATTACTCGTTAACTGGTATATAATCTGACAATGCTGCAAGAGTAACCTGACCTCAGACATTAATTTTCCTTTGCTGCGAGAAAGGATCTCTCACGCTGAAAACGCGTCTGGCACCCTGATTAGTGGCGTCCAGCAGTCATGCTGTTCTCGTCACCTCCAATCTAATCAGAAAGCGGCATAAAGATTTCTTGTGCCAGCAAAGGAAAGTTAGTAAAGGAAAATTAGCGTCTGAGGTCAGGCTACAGCGAGAGCTCTGAGAAACATCTGAACGATTTTGATTTCTCCATACATTTTCTCTTATTTTGTATGCTGAATATTTCTTCGCTTTTGCTCTTATTTACCCTTCCTCCGTTGGTGCCTGTGCCCCGACCAAAAATAAAACAAAATCTTGCAGTCTTGAGAAGTCGACATGAAAGCTAATTGCACGTGTCTCTAGTATTGTTATGGTGCAAACACTGAAACAGGACTCAATTTGAGTCGGTATTCGTCGCATCAGGTGGAGTATGAGGAAGGTTCCTAGGACAGCTGAAAACTATAGTAACTCTTTATAGTTTCTAAACAGATAGTTCATTTAACAAGATTTAGCTTTGTTTTTTGGGACTCTTTACATTATTTCTTAAGCGCCATGAACATTCTTGGACATGGCGCTCTATAAATTTTATTTATTATATATTATTGGTGCCTGCACGAAGGCTATTTGCGATACCGAATATGTTTATTTAAAATCAACTGAGTAGTTTCGATTCCAAACCGGTGAAATAAAAGACGTTCTTTGAGTCACTTTGTGCTATCACTTAGATCACTTGTACCCAAAGTGATTCTATTCGAGGCCAGTTATTTCCGAATTTCCGAGTCAGAAAGCCCACAATAAAATTAATTTTATCCGAATATGAAAATTTTGCTATCAAAATGGCTTACTTTTACGTATGCCCTTGGAGGAAAAGACTGTATGTATCATCATCATCATCATCATCATCAACAACAACAACAACAACAACAACAACAACAACAACAAAAACAACAACCGAATATCTTTTATCAAACAACAACATCTGTTATCAAACCGAGTGACTTGATGGCAGGTTTGTAGCTCACTGTTTTTCAGTGGAAATTTTAGATTTGTGTCCCAAGAGCCGCCATGGACCTCAAATAAAAATTATCGATTTCCCCCAGTGAGAACAAAAGTCAAAGTCAGTTTTAACCAAGAAGTTCTGACATTTTCGTATCTCAGCATACATGAAAAGTCATTCGCCGCAGATTCAGTCCGGTCCATTGTTGTTGCCTGAGTGGCGCTCGACTGATATGTCATGACATCGAGTCTGCGGCCTATCTTTTCTAAATATTAATTTATTTCGGTTATTGTTTTCGGAAATATTGCTGATTATTAATGCTAATAATAAAAGGTCCCAATGGAATTAGCAGACAAACACTAGAACTTAACACAGTAAACAAATTAGCTTTATTGAGCGTATCCCATCCGCTTTACTTTTAGAGAAACTTGCTCAGTCATTGGCATTTTGTTTTTATGATGAAGTGAAAAAAGTGATCAATTAAATACTACTCGTGGTATTAAAAAGAACATTCAAATTGGGATATAACCTGTAGTTCTACCCGTCCGCTGCTTTTTTTGTTTGCTTGTGTTTTACTGTTCTTGTGACGGTGATGGAAAGAAAGAAGCTAAAGAAAGTAAGAAAGTCAGTTGAAACTTTCATAAACGTTTTCACCTTGACTAGCCATATCAACACTACCAGCGGCCGTTGCCGAAGCACACACGTGGTATATATCGCGCAGAATCACATAAATTTGTTATTCTACAATACAGTGAAGTAATATATACTAGAAATAATTTTGAATGGATTCCGGTCTCGCCGGTGCGTTTCCATAGTGCGAGACCGTGCCTCATACGTGTTACACTGACCAGTTACAGCCTGCCGCAGTACAGTAAATGGTAAACAAAGCGAAATCGTGTGTTTGAAGAGCTATCAGAACTACGTAACAGCGCCAATATAAGTAGGTAAGGGGATAACCTGCAAGATATTACCTACGAGGTCTTGTAGCTCAGTCCATGGAGCAACGGCGATGTTTTCCCAAGGGTTCGAATCCCACGGGTGCCAGAGATTTTTTCTCTTTCTCCGTGTGGGTCCATTTTCTTTCTATAGCTAACGCTCAGAACTTCCGCTTGGGATGTTTAAAACATTGCAACTTTTATTTCCAATTCTAAATGTACAGTATACACTATTACAAAATTAAGTTTGTTTCACAAGAATATAAACGTTGTATATAAATATGAATCTGTATACAAACCGAGTACCAATTCCTTGCCATCCTAACTAGATTGTAGAACTAGTTAATTGCAACTTAGTCGCAAGTTAGCACATTTCGTTGTTAACATAAAATACCTTGATTGTTCTCTACACAGACTGGTCTGTTTGTCTTTTGTCATCTGAGAGGAACGCCGAGACCACTGACTGCACGATTCTTGGCTGCACCAATTGATCTAACTACAGAGTACAGGTGAGAGAGACAAATATTTTCAGTTATGTTTATTACACTCCTACGTCAGCGGGTTAGCTGTCCTTATTGCCACTGAATGGGGAAACTACACTATTTAGAGGGAAATGGAGATCGTTGAGAACCTGTGGAGGTGGGGGCGGGGTGGGAAGGTAAGATTATTTTAAATTATAAGCCATCACCATCTCATTCTACGAGCAAAGATTCTTAGGTACCCTCATTCAAACGTATCTTGTCATCCATTCTTTCTGTGCACCACTCCCCTTTGCTATTAAATGCAGTAATTTCATTATTATCAGATTCATGGGGTATCAACAGTACTTCAACTGACTGCATTTAGTTACTTTTAACTTTGTAAGACTCGTACCCCTGCCTCTCCCCCTGCGTATTTTTGGTTAATAGCCATTGCCTTATCATCAAAGGCATTCTTGGTTGTCGACGATTCAGAAGGCAGTGAATTCGAGATAAACGGTCAGGGAAATTCGACATTTCATGTCAAAATATGAGAAAGGTCAGGGAATTTTGTTGGTTGCCAATTGTGATTTAGAGAGTCAACTTTCAATAGGGGAATGTCCCAGACTGAAGTTCTAATCGTATTTTCAGTAGCCACGCAACCACATATACTTGGACAGTGAAAATAATTTTGTAGTCAGGGAAAAGTCAGAGTATTTTCTTTAACTTGATGGTTGGCAGCCAGCCATTTTAAACCATGTGCAAGTTTGTGTACACAGAAAGCTTTCCTCTCCTAGTTGACCTACAACATTGTGGTGCCATCCCCAATGGCTATATAGCGGTAGAACATGGTTCTAATTTTTACAGAACTGATCAGTTGTCAATGAATTGTTCCGGTCGTTTATACGGAGAAATGTTAAAGGAGAGTAGCGTTACACTTTAGAATATCAGTGCACGGTTGCGGCATTTTTTGGCCTGCCATAGACGCTAATTTTTCGTCGCAGCGAGAAAATTTGCATGGCTGTTCTGGATGATTCAAACTAGCCGTTCAAACAGTGTGCGTGTTTTGAAGCTCAAGCCGCCCTGAACTATATACATTTGCACTTATCTGCTAATTGTTTGAATTAAAACTGAAAGAACAAAACGTTTTGTGCTTGTTTCACAGTTCTTGCACTCAGAACGTATGCGAGATTTGACTGTACTAACAACCCGATAAAAACGAACACAAAGCAATTATGCCAGGGTATGCGACAGTTCTTTGTCTCTTTCAAGGCAGTTGTATTTCTTTAAAATATATTGTGAACATTTTCAATTATCTTCATTTGCGAATTATAATTACGTTTATCAGACAATTATGCTGTCTTGAATTGCGTTTGTACTGATTAGCGGCAGTTGATTTTCATAGACTCGGCTATCTTCCGCCTGCACTGAGCAAAACGTTCACGTTTCGTGTGCCGGTTTTATATTTTAAAAATTACAAACACACACGTACGTACACCAGACACATGAATCTGCAATACCAGACTAATCGATATTTTAAAACTTGTGGTTTCAGTAACAATTTTTTAATGCGGTACTTTGCAAATTTAAATGCAAATGTGTTCTCGTTCCATTCAGTTATTATTTCTTTGATGTAATTTTCATTATTATTATTAGAGACCATTAGAAGGTGCAAATAAAGTTGTTGTTGTTGTTGTTGTCGTTCCAGTTAAGGGATGTTACACGTGGCGACGATTTTTCGCGCAATATTGTTGCGCTAAAAGTTGTAAACGTGTAACATAGCGCGCTACGAATTTTAGGAAAATTATTGTTGCGGCAACATGTTTCAGGTTTTTGGCTTTCATTCAAAAACCTGCAACATATTGCCCTAAAATTCGTAGCGCGCTATGTTACACAACAAACAACAACAAACCTTTATTTCCACTTTAGGTGCAGATACAATAATTTAACTGAAAGAGAGAAATTAAACTAATTTACAGTGGTTGGACACCCGAATTAACTATATAAGCTAAACTAGTCGGATGCCCATTTTATTTGGAAATTAATACGTGACTCGAGGAAGGAGGAAACAAATTTAGATTTAGCAACGAGGTTATAAAGAAACTGTCTAAATCAAATTAAAACTACTGTACTACTATTATACTACTAGTACTTAGTACTACTATTGTACTACTACACAACAACTATTGTACTACTCTAACATAAAATATATAATGATATGTTACTGCTGTCTCCTTGTAGTACAATGTACTTTAAATTTAACATTTTTAAAAATATTAACAGATCTATTTCTTGGTTGGAAACTTTGTGCGAAAAGCCAACCTTTAAGAGAACATACCTAGAGAGACAATCTATTATGATCCACAAAGTTGAGAATTAGTGACATATACATGATAGTGAACCTCCCTTGATAAAATAGCTACTGGGCAACCAAATCAGTATTGGTTTAGACTACGAGTGTCCCTCTTTCTCTCCGTAATCCCTCGAGAGTTGACGAAAATAAGATAGTACAGCGCGCGAAAGGCAAGAAGACTGGGGCGAGAAAATAGACAGCTGGGTTGAGGGAGAGGAAAATAATTGAACCCCTCCCTCCCCTCCCCTCTCTCTTTTTGTCTCGCCCCATTCTCCCTCTCGCCTGTCCGCGCGTCTTTTTTGCCAACTCTCGACGGATTACGGAGGGAAAAGAAGAACTACTCGCAGTCTAATATTAGTTCAGATACAAGAAATTACCAAATATTTATTGAATTAGATAGTCAAAGTCAAAATATACCTAAAATTATGACTGATATTTCCTGGGTCTTTACAGTGATGTAGGTGGCAAAGATGCGCAAGACAATCAAGCTCTGGACGAAATTATGAGCAGGTAAGCACGTGACCAATCTCAAGCACGAGCCGGCGCATGCGCAAACTGCCGCTAGAGCGGCTCACAGACAATCGATATTCCTTATAAGGCAGTCCGAAGATCGTGGACTGGCTCGTGCCCTTCGTTCCTCGCCGCAGGCCTAAAAGAACGTGGGTTCTGGGAACGAGATTGTTGAGTGACCTTCTTTCTTAGCTTTTACTGTAACAACAACAACAACATCAACATCTTTATTTCCACCATGTTTTAAATATATATACAATGAAATAAAAAAGAAAATCATTTTAAACAGTGTGTAGTGGTTGGGCACCCGAAGTAACCGTAATTTGAAATAAAATTGGATCACGCGTGGTTGATAAAATCCGATCTAAGTTTTTCTTTAGTCTACTGAAAAAAAGAAACCGACTATTTGTTGGTATGACCAAGACAGAATACAGAATCACTGCAACTGAATCTTTCAAGATTCAAAATTTTTTAACTATTTTAAATTTTAAATTTTTTTAATTAATTAATTACTAGAAAAGCAAATTAGAAACAATTGCTAAATTATAAAGTTTTATATCTCATAAAAGTGACTGTATACTGTCACAAAAAATATCAAACCTATACTATTTTTTAGAATATACCATCCAGGCTGACCCCCACTTCTAGACATGAATTGACCGTGCTAAAAGGATGGCCGCTGTACATTTAACCACAATACCTTGCGAACCTAACACAACGAATAGGCACATAGAAAGCCATACCTTTTTGCGAAATTCGTCCCTGTACTTAAAACATTGTGTACTCTAGGTTTGAAGTTTTTAGGACTTTTCAGTGCATTTTTGAGGGCTTTTAGGATTTTCTTGCGCTGATAATTGTGGGTAAATGTACCAGTCGCCATCTCTTGTTTTTTGGTAAGGTCAATTGCCTTATTTCACTATTATGTCACAGTTTGTTTACATTTTACAAACTCAAGAAAAATACGCAAGGACTGCCATGTTTTGCTTTTAAAATGTTTGTATATATGTTAGCTAATTTTCAATGTGAATTTTGTGAAGCCGTCTTTGAATTTGTGCTTACAATATCCGTGTTACTGTTGCATTGTGGGCTTAAAGTGGGGG
>JANVCJ010093915.1:0-10175 GCA_026413505.1 Epizoanthus ramosus
CATCAATCCATATACATATACATATACATCTACATATACATATAAAGAAACAAACATACATACATACATTCATACATACATACATACATACATACAAACACACACACACATACATACATACATACATACATATACATACATACATACATACATACATACATACATACATGCATACATACACTCACACACTCACACATACATATACATACATACATACATACATACATATGTACATTCATACAGTTTTGCCTTCTTCGTTTAGCTTTTAGGTAATTTGCCTAGCTCTACATTGCATGGCCTTAGGATTTGCTGCTGATGCTGTTAATGTAAATAATCAATACATCTATAATCAAGTGAATAGCTTGCCATTGTACAATTGTGGGAAACTGTAACTAAATCTATTAGTAAAATAAGGGGATCTCGGTGTTAAATGTTGCACCTGACAACTTCAAAATATTTGTTTGACAGATACACCATACCAAACCATGTTGCGTGCAAACGCCACCAACAACACCGTAACAAGGCCAGAAAATATCGCTTTTAATTGCACAACCGACTCGAACCCAGTTGCCACAGCTTACAAGTTTTATAAAGACAATGTTTTATTCAGAACAACCGCAAATGGAATACTCGTTGTAGCAAGCAACGATCTCCCGTACAGCTGCGTCATAAAATGTGTACCGAGCAATATTCTTGGTAGTGGAGATACCTCCCCAGAACTGAGTGTCACCGTTCATGGTAAGGGTTACAATAACGAGTATAGAGTGATCAGAATAGTATTGTTACAGAATACAAGAGTTATTCTTCCCTAAACATATCTTGCCATATTTTATTTTCCTCAAGACTGCATTAAAGACCATCACTTGATTTCAGTTTAGGTAAATTTCAATTCTTCATCGTTTAGTTTCCCATTTAACAACTCAGTGGAGTTTGACGTTTTGGAATTAAAATTTGGCGGAGTCTATGTATGTAAAATATTTTAATTTTGTATTTCTGGCTTTTTTTAAAAATTGAATGTGTAATTTTATTTGTGTTTTATCTACAGTGGCGCCAGCTATATCGAACCACTCGCAAGATCACACAATGAACGAAACTGATAGCATAACCCTGTTCTGCAATGTCACCGGTAATCCAACACCATCCGTATCGTGGAAAAAAGGATCCAGTTTCATTGACAGCGGTAGAGAACTGAAGTTAACAAGTGTGAACAAGGCAACAACGGGGACATACGTATGTACGGCCGCTAATGGAATCGGAAACGACGCATCAGAAAGTGTGCAAATCAATGTTCAGTGTGAGTTCAACTTACAACACATCATTTTATTCCTAGCTAAGTCTTGCAAAATTAAAAACGCAATACCGAATAAATATGTTAATGCAGATGGACCATTTTCCATCTATTATTCTGCTCAAGTATCTAGCCGTCAACCTGAAGCTAATAACTTTAAAACATAAAAATATAATGTGTAACAAAACTAATACGTAGTGAAGACAAATGCATTCAAAGCAACCAAGTGTTTTTTAATGTATTCATTGTTTGATATGAATTCAAAAAATACGTCAGATTATCGCCTGTGAAATAATCAACGTTCTTAATTTGATCACATTACACCATTTCTAACAAGTTGACATTTTTAGAGTATTTCATTTGACAGCGCTAAATCTTAAGTGATCAAAATTGTATATTTAGCTGCCCTACATAAAGATGTTAAACGGCGCTTCTTGCAATTAACCCACTAAAACATTTAACACAAGTGATCTTCTATTACTAAAACGATTACTATACATTCTAACTTTTCGCAGATACACCTCGAAGCACAGTATTACACAGTAATGCAACAAATAACATTGCCATATCACCGGCACCGGTGGCCTTTAACTGCACCTCTGATGCTAACCCACCCCCTTCTAAATATCGGTTCTATACTAACAACAATCTACTGGGAGAATCTGTCGACGGTCTGTACGAGATACCTTCGATCCAGTATTACCATCAAGGGATTATAAAATGCGTGCCCAGCAACTTTCTAGGAAATGGTACAGAAACAAAGTTGCATTTAATTGTTCACGGTAAGCTTTATTCTTAAGTTTGTCTTTTAATACAACTGAAATCCATTCAGAGTTCATTAGACCAAACATACATACTTTTCTATCTATTAAAGGCCACACTGATATATTTTAAAAAGCCTCCATTTTCAAAAGCCACAGTTTTGTTTGAAGCTTACTGGCATCACTGTTAAGATGGACGCGGTTAATTAGTTCATGACACGTTCAGATTTTCAAAAGTCTCTACTTTGAAGAATGTCTTCGTTTTCAGAGATAAATATCTCTTTTTCTAGCTTACTTGTGTTGACCTTTGGCAAAACGCATAAAAAATATCCGTATTTAAACGGAAGCTGATATGTTTGAACATGAAGGTCTACGTTACATACCTAGGACATTGGAAAATATTCGTTTGAATTTTATAAATTATGATATTTTTAGTAGTTTTCAAACTAAGAATACACCTACGCACATTTTTTTTATTAAGTTTCATTTTAGACGCTCTCCACATTTAAAACATTTAACAGATTTGATATTTTGTTAAACTCCGCTACTAATCTATCAAATCACACTCGTCTGCTTTCCGTTTTGTGCCTGTACTCAAAATTAGTAACACAAGATTGCACTCTTAAAAGATACCATTGTTTTCAACTTGCCAGTTTCGCCCGCCATCGTCTCCTTTCCTAACAATCAGACGGTCAACGAAACCAATAGAGTTACAATATTCTGCAATGCTAGCGGTAATCCACCTCCAAACATCACTTGGACAAAAGATGGCTATTCGAGCTTCAGAGCCAACGGAGCGATGCTCACTCTCAATGATGTAAGGAAGAATAATACTGGGCTATACATCTGCACTGCAGCCAATGGCATCGGCAAAGTGGCATCTGCTTCTGCCTCGATCACTGTGCAATGTTAGTATTCCAAAATATAAGGTGCATGCATGATCAACGTTTAGAATAGATTGTTGGCGAGATAGAGTATTATATCAGCTTCGTCCGCTGGAAAGCCTTACGTTGTTTAAGGCAACGGAAATAGTAAATGCGAAGGTACGGAGGTAGGTAGGACAATGTTGATAGCACATGATAATGGATTAGTGTAAATGAGGAGAATTGATGGTAAAAGAGAATGATACTGAGTATAGTAGTTGGATTAAGAGATGAGAGGAAAACAGAAAGTCGTCAATGAGCCGCTTCAGAGGAGGCTATCTTTCTTAACTGTCGGTAACTACATAAAACCGGACGACGTGTAAATAAACATTCCTGTCGGCGGAAAACGTGCATAATCGGGAAGACAAGAATTGGGATTGTTTTCTTGAGAGTAAATTAAGCAGCTTCAGATGTTGAATCCACAAAAATATATCCGACTTATACTTGATACTCGGTGCTTCTTGAACACAACTCTAACAACTTGACCACGTAAACTATCGACAGACTACACTGGAATAATTGTTATATGCATATGCATGCTACGTTGCCAAAGTTATTGAAGTTTAACTTTGTAAAGCGACTGGATCGTCACATAGTATTGCCATTGGTCAATCTGGTATTGTTATTTTTCCTTTGTAGATAAAGCTCGTGATACGACACTGCGATCAGATGCGCCAAATAATATTGCTATACATGAAGAAAATGTCACTTTTGTGTGTGAAACTCATGCCATTCCACCAGCCACGACCTATAACTTCTTCCATTACGGAAGCTTATTGGGAAATACAACAAACGGAGTTTTCATGATTCCGAACATTCAAGTTTCTGACAGAGGCACTTTTAGCTGTGTTCCAAAGAATCTCTTGGGGCCTGGACAAAAGGCAGAGCTGAATTTAACAATACACTGTGAGCATTTAATAATCGTTTACTGTTAATATAACAAAATGATATTAATAACGAAAAATGCATGTATCACGATTGAAAATTGGAATATAAACCTTGTGGCAGAAACAAGAAATGCCAAGTAAAAAGGAGATCCTCTCTGATTGGGTAATTAAACAATGTCAATAACAATAAACCCCGCCTGTACATAAAACATGTACATCGAAAACAATAGAGCAGTTGAAATGATCACAATAACAGGCAAGATAACTGCTAATGTAAATAACTGCAGTACTGAAATGAATCATTTCTTTCTAGATAGTGTAATTGGTTGCAGCATTCGTCATTACAGAGTTGGCACATCAGCAAACTCGTTTGCAATATGTTGTATAATGACAAGCTTATACACAAATATTCTTGCATTTTTTCCATGATCTAACATTATCCTCGTTCTAAACCCTAATGTAATAAACTGGACTTAACAAGTAATGTCTATTTTCTGTCTCTGCAAGAACCTCTTCTAACCTTCTCATCTTCATGAATGGTTAATATTGAATACAAGAAATTTGCACAAAACAAATTGCAATCTTATTTGTTTGGCAGCCTCTCCGGTCATCATCTCACTGCCATTAAACCAGACCGCACACGAAAAAAATAGCGTAAGCTTATTCTGCAATGCTAGTGGTATACCATTTCCTAAGATCACTTGGACTAAAGTTGGAAGTGCAGGGTTCAAATATCTCGGCGAAAACTTGATCCTAACTAACCTGGGAACGAACCACAGTGGAACGTACATTTGTAAAGCAAGCAATGGAATAAAGAAAGATGCCACGGCGGAGGCAACCCTTGTTGTTTTTTGTTAGTACAATTGATAAGCTATGAAATAACGGTAACCCTAATGAACTGACGCTCCATCCTAATTATATAATGATATAATATTCGTAATACCTGGTCGCACGGCTGAATATCATCGACAGTTATTAATAAACACACTAATACAATACATGTTCCATATAATTATCTAATAGCATGCTTACATGATCATTTCAGAATGCTAAGTGGGATGAAATGCCATTTCATTTGATAACGAAATTGTCAATATTATGCTAAAAACAAATTAGCATTCAACACAATAAAATAATGAAATTGGCATTAAGATTATTGATGTAAACACCGTGTTTGGCTAAAGTGATGTCTTTAACCAAAATACATATGTTATTGAACAGTATAGTATGCAGTATGGCTGCATAGTTTCTACGAGTGCTGCAGTACTTTCATAAATTTCTAATATTTTTGAACATTTTCCCAAGACTTCTGAAGATTTCCGAAGATTTTATGACTAAATTGTTGCAGAAGATTTTCCGAACATTTTCCAAATATCTACCAATCTTTTCTCCCTTTATCAAGTACTTGCCATACATTTGTAAGTTATACTTCCTACTACACAAATAACCAACTTACAGTAAGAGCTAAATATAGCAGGATATTTGTACTCATCTAAGTCCTGAGTCAGTTGAAAAATTGATAAAATAAAACTAGCGTGTATATATCAGTAAACTAGCAACTGAATGTGTTTTGTTTTTAAAATGATATTGATAATGACAGATGGACGTCTTAATCATTACAAGTTCACCTGTGCACAATATTCAATTGGCAGAAAATCAATATTTCTACATTTGTTTTGATAGAACATTTAACAAACTAAGAGAATTTAAAGATAAAGTTGTTAATAGTAAATAACTGTAATGCATTTGTTGTAAATGTTGTGTCCATTACAGTTTATATACAAATATGTATTCTGACTTATTCAGATAAACCACGTGACACAAGAATTGAGCTTAATACCAGTAACAGCAATGTGATAACACGAGACGCTGTCACAATCAAATGCATCACCGACGCTCTTCCGCCAGCAAACAAGTACACGTTCCTCCATAATGGTGTTTTGCTTCGAAACTCCAGCAGCTCGGAGTTGGTTATTGCGAGCACGAAATCGGCCAACAGTGGTAGATATAAGTGTACCCCATTTAATGTTCTTGGAGCCGGCCAAATGGCAGAAATAACACTCAATATTCTTGGTACGGTAGAAAAATACCTTAGGATTGAAATAATACACTTTATACACCTTCTTACCAACTCTCTAAAACATAACTACATCTACATCTACCTGGAAAGGCACGCCCTCTAAAAGACTATTAATACTAACTAACATTAAGTAATATTTCAACCTTTTCTTTGACAAAACCTTTTTCTATCTTATCTTGATCACTTTTGTATACCAAAACACTTTAGCATTGAGTACTTAGCTTATTAGTTGTTATCATTGTAAACCTTTTAGGACTTGTTTTGATGTCGTGATTTTATGTCTAACAGTATAACCTCTTCTTGTCAAACAAACAACCTACTAATATGTTTACAGCCTATCCTATTCTAATATCAGATCTTGACTTCGCAGTAATTTCCTTGTAAATCCAATCCAGAAAGTGTGTAATCATAAATTCTTTGGACATGTATGTGGACCGAACACTTCCTAACGTAACCACGGCAAGCCTTTCTACTTCAAAATAACCTTCTGTTTAACTGAGTTCATGTTGCTGTATTCGAATCTATTCTTCAACAAATCTCTTTACATCGAAATGCATTATAACTCTTAATAATTAATATTAACTCACGAGCATGCCCAGCACATCGGGTATCAATGCCTGAATCTGATTGGTTGTCGAATTGCATGATATAATAATAATAATTTACAGTTCTAATGATATGCAAGCAGTGATAAAGAATAAGGAATTCTTCTACAGCCCACCAGTTCTGTACATTGCTACATCATTAACCGAAATATTAGCTATAACTAAGGTTACTATAACATTCAATTAACTGCATGTTGATATTCTTAATAACATCTAATTCACCTGGTGTTTATTCTGTGCTCTAATGTATGCTTATCCTGACTAAACCTCTCTTAAACATTTCAATATTTCAATACTTATATCTATATCGTGAATCTTTATATTGAAAATAACCATAATTGAAGTTTAGTCCATACTCACTTGCTAACACGTTTTTACACACTCAAACCTATCGATATAACTACTAATTATCTACCAACAGTTCCAGCCGTTATCCAAACACCACCGTCAAATCAAACACTCAACGAAAGTGATAATCTTCAACTTTACTGCAACGCTAGTGGAAATCCCTTACCAAACATAACATGGATTAAGAATGGGTCTAACAATACCATTGGTGTTGGTGAGACGTATATGGTTAACCCTGTGAATAGATCAACGTATATGGTTAACCCTGTGAATAGATCAACCTCTGGTGCGTACCAGTGTATAGCGGATAAATGCCGTTATTATGGAACCTGTATAATCCCTGGGCTTTTACTCGCATTTTACGGTATTCAGTGTAATTTACTCTCTTGTAAGTAAATGAATATGTTCTATATCTGGGAACATAATCTCATGCTTGCATATTTTCCTTTGCAGTTAAACCCGCGATAACTAACATAACGGGTTCATCAGAAACTTGGATTGGAAACGCGGTGACAGTAATATGTGAGGCTGAGGGAAATCCCCGTCCAACAATCACGTGGTCCAGAGGAGGCGCTGGTAACTCGAAAGCCGTTTCGTCTAACAAGATCCGTAGTGAGCTGAGTGTTACACCGAGTAAAGACGCTGACTTTAGACAATACACTTGTCGCGCGGAGAATCTCGTTGGATCTGCAGAAAAAACTATTACGTTGCTTCAACTGGGTAATCTGAATTACTAGCATCATGTTATATAATTATATATCCTAGTCCTGGTCAATACAAGTGTACTGCTAGTAACAGTGTTGTGTCAGTGAGTCAGCTACTGTTATTGTTGCAAGTAAGTAGAGTCTGACATTGTTATATATTGCAAATGACATTGAACTATCCTTCAATAACTGCATGGTGTCTGCCAACTCTATAACTTACTAGAAGAAAATAATATAATTTGAATTGGCAAGGTTTCACTCTGCGACATCCTGTATTCTCTTTTGAATGCATTACGCTTAATTCCTGATTCCAATTGTGTTTGTGGTCGGCTCTTTTTCCGTGTTTTAAACTCTGTTCTCATTCAACCTTCTCATTCATTATAGCATACTATAGAGTACCATCTACCAGGTCAGTTTGTAGACTTATTTGTAGAGCAAGGTTGGTAGTTTTGAATTAAGTAATACTTCATTAAGTATAAAATTTGCACTTTTTTTCAGACCCAACCAAAATAACTACAATAACTACTACTTCAGTAGAAACTTGGGTTGGAAAAGCAGTCACCATGACATGCGAGGCTGAGGGGAATCCCCGTCCGGTGATCACGTGGTCCAGAGGAGGTGCTGGTAACACGACAGTATTGTCTTCTAACTTGGTTCGTAATAGTCTCACTGTTACACCGAGTACAGACTCTGACTTTGGACAATACACCTGTCGCGCGGAGAATCTTGTTGGGTCAGCAGAGAAAAACGTTACAATAGTTCAGCAAAGTAAGCTGTATTTACTTGTCGAGTTTAATATTGACCAGAGTGGACGGCAACAAATCTGTTTGCTTTCTTCTGCACGTGCGAAAATAAGTTTCAACAAAATGTTTCCATCAAATGAACGGTTTTCTTCAGTAAGTGAATGTACCACACTTTAGCAAATTCAGAGTTGATGCCTCTTTGTGCGTTTCTTCCTTATGTTTCCAGGCTCTGGGAGGTTTAGTGTCACTCACTGCAGTGACCAATTAATTTTGAGACAAGTTGTTGTAATGATTTCGGAAAGTATAACTGGTTTCTACTTTCTGCAGCGATTGCAGCAATTTCATGGAGTGTTGCACAGTGCAATGATTCATGCAACTTGCCTCGCAACAGCGTTCAGAACAAAATGCAAGTTGCGTAATTGAACACAGCCTTAATGCACTTTGAACATAATAACCTGTGTCTCTCTATGTCCCAGGTTTTAGGATCATATACATAGAAGTTGTTTTAAACCTGACTTGGAACGAAGCGCTCCTAGATCGACACAGCCAGCAGTATCAGTCTCTAAGATTGCTGTTGAAATCCTTCGTAAGTATATTTTGAATGAAGTATAAGCAGCCAGTACTAAAAATAAACAATAAAAAAATGTACGAAACTCTTAAACACTTATGCATGCATGTCATTTACGTCATCCATGCCTTTGTGTCCAAAACACAAGACAGAAACAATATTATCCCATGTGTTGTAGACTACGAGTAGTCCCTCTTTTTTCCTGCTTAATCCGTCGACAGTTGGCGAGAGTTCCCTCTTTTCACTCCGCAATCCGTCGTGAAAATAGAAAGATCTGTATCGGTGAATTACGGAATGGAAAGAGGGACTACTCAGAGTCTATATATATATATTTATTATACATTTTCATACTTTCTCGACTCTGATTGGCTACAAACGCACTGTTAATTCCAGGTGGCGTGAAATCGTACGTCATATCAACAGACAATAGTTTTATGCATGCAGAAATGACGTCATTTCTGACGTTCACGGCTGTCATTAAAGTTATTTTCAAATGTAATTTTATCTTTATTAGTGCTCCTGCATTGCAGATGTATAACAAACAAACCTCGGCCTTGATAATTCTCACTATCATGCTCAACCTCATCCAATAATTGTTAAATATATGTTCACGTTTGTCCATAAACCGAACAGTTTTCTCAATACAGAACTCTCATTTTCAACTTGTTGAATATTTTAAAACTTGTTTTTTTTAAGATTACCAAACTTTATGGAAAAGGAAGGTTACTAGTTGATGTTGTGATAATCGGGTTCAGGTATGTACCTTCAGTCAAACTTTTATGAAACTATTTTGTGTCATAGTTTGAAGTTTGATATATAAGTATTAGCAATATCCTCTGTTCATTTTAAGGTCATTCCCCCGAAATAGAAACCAACATAGATATTTTTTAAAGCTTTGTCCATTTGTTAACCATAATAAGGGGTACACAAAAAATGCAATAAAAAATGGGGATCCCGGTACTCATTCTTGAGTAACAGGGTTCACAATTATGCTAATTTAGGTACTTTTTCCCGAAAATAGAATACAGCCGAGCATTTTCAAACAGTGACTGTTTTAAAACTGTTAAATGTCAATGTTGATTGCTAAGTAATCATACTTTTCTCTCTAATTTCGACCAAACTAACAAAAAGACCATTTTAAAACAACTATTTTGTATTTGTGAATACAAAGTTAGAATAAGCCCTGAGACTGCTAAGTGTTTGTCTCTCACAACTGAAATATTCGTATTTGTTTCATATATTTTTAAAAATATTATATACTTCCAAAC
>JANVCJ010093926.1:0-10174 GCA_026413505.1 Epizoanthus ramosus
ATCATAATCATAATCATAATCATATGATCATTTGTATAGCGCCATATTCACTAATTGTTCATGGCGCTTAACAATGTTATAAATTAAGAATCGGATAAAACATCGGTACTGAATATAATTTGTTAAAATATAAGCTATATAAAAATTGCTAAAAATACTACAAAAAAAGGTAGATGGTTCCTTGACCCCCGAGAAACTGGTGCATGGCCTTAGCAAATATGTCTCCAAACACCACATTCGGAATCATTTTATATACACCAAATATGGTATAAATTGTACACTGCTGTCTTATACGTTCGAAATTCAGTTTTAACAGTGTTCCCGGACGGCTTCAAGATATTTTTAAAAACACTATATCTTACCCTTTCGGGACTCTCAAAGCAATCCACTTCATGGTGCAACAAAATGGAATGGTCGCACGTGCCGGAGCTACGGAGAAGCTGCAAGTTCACGACAGAGAAGAAACCTTGGAAACCTCTCACTTGCTGACCACGTTCTCTCTCGCCTTCACTATCACGACCTGCCCATGGCAAGGTAATTGCTTCCTCAAACTTTTTACCCTGATAACAGATTTTTTGCATGTCTTTTGGTAGTTGCTTCGGTTCTCCCATCAGAGTGAGATATGTGGTGTCGTTGTACCTCGTTGCCAGAATGACCCATTTCTGTTGGTACCTCCTGTTCCCGAAACCACAGTCCAACACTTTTGCCAAAGTTCTTCGGGAAGTCACAAAGTCGGCATTTAGCCTGTTGACGGAATAAACAACACATGCTGCTAATGGGCGAATTTACTTTACTTTAGGCTCTGGGGACGAGAGGCAATTGTTTAATTTCGGCGAACAGTCTCACTTTTGTCAGCGGAAACGGCGTGCTTCTTCTATAACATCAACATACGACCGCGTGAATGATTATTTGACCGCGTGCGTGAATTATTTAATATTGACCGCGTGAATGATTGTTTGACCGCGTGAATGATTATTTGAGTGGTTATTCAAGTTTTAAGGCGGATTTACATACTACGATAATGTATAAAATCGTCTGAAAAGCGGCCGGATAAAAACAAAATCTGTTGCACTGCAGGTTTTTACGATCCGAGCCGACTTTTTTGTGATTAGCTTTTTAGCTCTGATTGACCATGTGTACAATAGTTGGTGTATTTGCAAGACCAAACTGGCGGTTTAAATCGGGAAATCGGGCTGAAGAGCGGATTGATTTGACAAATCTGTTGGAATTACTTTTTCCCAGCAGACGTGATGTTTTAGCACTATACAAAGAAGTTGACAAATCTTCTCGGGTCTGACATCCACCGAAACTCGTTGGCAAGCAATGAGAGTGTGAGACACCGAGAGGAACTTGTAAACGATCGAATTCCTTTCTTGTCAATACACAAATCATTTGCATTTCGATTGGCTACTTTGCTTTACCGACCAACTAGTTCTGACTAGAGTTTTTCAACTTTCACGACACTCGTTTCACTGTACAATCGATTTACCCAAAAGAGTTTACATTTATAGCAACTAGAAGTCACTGAAATTGACAAAATAAAAAAGTTGTTCATGATCTCTGACGCCTTCCCTCGCCGCCTTCCTTATCGTGCCTATATGCACTGTGAACCAGTCAGTGGGATTTGCTAATATATCTTTACTTCTTTGTATTTCTATGCCAAGCTTTAATACCGACCTCTAGTCAGTCTGATAAGAAAATTAGGAGAAGTAAGAAGGCTAAATGATTAGAGAGACAGCAGAAGATTTAACCCCGGAATTAAAATTAAAATTTCATTGACATTGTAGAAAAATAAACGTTTTACTGACAAACCTTGCCCGTCTGCCTCCTCTTTCTGAAAGTACGGTTTGCTTATTTCTCCGTATCCATTCGAGCAGTGAATCCAAGTGTTGGTGTAGGTCGCTTTCATCTTGGATTCGAAAGCCTTCTCTCTCGAATCCCAAGGACAGGTTGATATCAAGCGTTGCGTGGTGCGAAGGAAGATTTAACCTTCGCAGCTCTGACTTGTTCAAATAAAATTTTTGCTGCGCATCCACTGAGAATGTCCCCATCTCTACGTGAGAATGCCGTATATCGTGGTTAAGTCTGCGAGAATCGTCAACCCGAAATACACGATTCAACATAGAATACATCTTTCTCTGCGAAGTTCTTCCAGCGATATACCAACGTAGCTATTATATTAATATACGCGGCAGGTACAAAACTTGGAACGGAACGGAACTTGGGACAGAACCGAAACACCGGGAACAGGACGCAAAAACCTGCAATACAATTTTTCAAACCCGGAAGAAAACCCGAAAAACCTCGGTGTAACAACAAAACCCGAAACACAATTCCTAACCTTAACCCAGGTTTTTCGGGTTTTGTTTCGGGTTTTAAAAATGTGCTCCAGGTTTTGCCTTCTGTTCCAGGTTTTTGTGTTCCGTTCCGGACTTGTGCTGTTCCATTCCGTTCCTGGTTTTGTACCTGTTGGATGTCGTATAAACAAACTCTCAGAGTGCTTCTGACACCTTTTCCTGGAATTCGTAAAATAAATTGACTCGTGCAACAAAGCAGCGAACGTAATATGCTCACATGAAGCTAAATGAATTTAAATATTTTGATATTTGCAAACTGTTCGTTCGCTGTGTAATCGACAACTCTATCCAAGTCATTGCTGGAATTTTACGTTTATAGTTGAAATGTATCACTGATAATATATGGTGTCTGGAGTCAGCGAAGAGAGTGTCTGGCACGCGCGGCATCCCGCTGGCCGGGCGCGGCGTCGGCGCAGATGGCCCTTGGGACCTAAACCGAGCAGTCCTGGGTACAAGAACGCATTCTGGATTAAAACTTGACTGGGGACTGTGGTGTTTTTATCGGGTTGTTTATCAACTGAAATTGTACTTTGAAGGTTAAAACCGGGATTAGAAGCACTATCAATAGAGCCATGTCGTTGAAGATTGATATCCATAACCACATTCTGCCGGAAAATTGGCCAGATCTGAAGCAGGTAAGACGTGAATGTCCATAAACACGTGTATGCGTGGGTGGTTCGATGCCTTTTTGAGGAGTGTCGGGGGAGTGTACTTGTATACATGTGATTCAAAGATGATCATTTCTTAAAAATGTATTTGTCATTTAATTCTTACGTATTAATTTAAAGTGAGAAGTACGAGGCTAGACATGCCAGTGTGCTTTGTGATATGACTAAATTAAAAATATCTCACCTCAAATGGCCCTCAATGAGTAAATCTAAAATCATCACCAAACTACACATGAGCCCGATGAACTTTATTTTAACATCATATTTTTGTGTTTTGACATTCGAACGATTTCGCATACAAAGTCTTATAATCGCCTGGCCATTTTCATAGTGGTCAATAAAACAAACTCGAACTATTACTATGAATATAATGGTTAATGATGAAAATCACGTTTAAACCACTTCTAATGTGCCCCCATAAAGTAAAAGCAAGATACAACGAAACAAAAACTGAGGCAAGCAATCTTTATTGTGTCATTTGCACCAAATATCAACGACTTTAGGAAAAAATATTTATTTACATGCAAGTCCCATACAAACTCTTGAGGCATGTGTGACTCCCCCCCCCCCCCTCTCCTAGGCCTCCTCCTTCCATCGGGTATGGGTAAGACTGGTTTCCATGTGATTGCTGGGACTGGATACATACTGTTTCAGGGTGTAATGACAATTATAGTACAGTAGAGTCAGAATAAAAATGATCCTCGGTGTTTGCTTGTAATCTGTCTGCATGCTGGCCAAAACACTGCTATATATCGAGGGACTTTAGAACTCTGCCGTACATGCATGTGATGCTAGCTGCCTTTAGTGGGAAGTATATTGATCTAAGAAGAACAACCTGAGTGGGTTTTAGTTCTTAAATAAAACCAGGGGTGGATCTAGAATTACAAGTCTGGAAGGTGGGGTTGTAACGATGAGCTGAGAGGGAAGGCCAAGGATCCTAGCCTTGGTCTGGTCTCTGGAAGACCTTTTAAAAAAAGCTTAAGGGGTGTTGCAACTCCCTCAACCCATCCCCAGGATCCACCTCTGAGATCTAGAACATAGTCATAAAAATGTTCAATGTACTGTATGGATTTTTCATTTTCATCTCGATCTTGCACTACAATTTATTTTAAAAACCAATATTTAATAATGACCATCATCAGAGATGTTACTGAACTTTAACATGCTAGGTGCAGATGAAGACAAGTGCAGATGTTGGGAAAAGAAACATGTGCATCTTCGAAGATATGAAGCCTCACTCGTGAGATATTGTTCTTGTCACTCAAAGATAAAATCCATATTTTCTTGCTAGCATGTAATATCCTCTATTTATGTACGTATACTGTAGTAGTTACTATGTAACAGTAACTGTAATATACTTTCCGTATGATACAGTGTGCACTGCATGACTGACATACTTTCCCATTTGACAGTAATTGAGTCTGTCAATACCCAAATTTATTTATTTGAAAATATTACATGTGAGCAAGAGCAATGTCAATTTCATCTACAGAACATATAATATTATATTCTGACACATTACTATGCATTAATTGGTGTTTTATAGCGGTATGGTTATGGTGAGTGGATACAGTTACATCATCACTGCAAGGTAAGCTGTAAGATAGATAGATGGAGGGAGGTTGTTGTGAGTGAATACAGTTACATGTACCGTCACTGCAAGTTAGTTATATTGGGAGGGGTACCAGAGGTAAGGTTATGCAAGGTATTTTGGGTTGATGCAATTATGTCATTGTTTTGTTCAAAGATTAATTTTTCTTTGATGATTTTTGCTGGCTGCCCTAAAAAAAGTTTAGAGTCATCGATGAGGGATACTTCTGTCAGTTGTTGTGATATTTTTACTGGTTATTAAGCTTACTCAGCTGGTATTTAGTGAATAAATTAACTAATATCATGGCCTTTTTTCACTTTAACGATGTAGGGTGAAGCCAAAATGATGAAAGATGGGAAATTGTTTCGTGTTATACAGGACAACTGCTGGGCACCAGAGAGTCGCATCAAGGAAATGGATGAGACGGGTAATTAATGAACTGTGACTGAATGTTCTAGACAGCTCTAACCAATTGAAGTTGACACTTAGGGTGCTTTCCATTTGACAGAACTGGCCGGTCTGGCCAGCCCAAGCAAATGGAATGGAGCAATTTGGGGAACTGGTTTAGACCAGAACCGTCTCGCTACTGCAGTAGAAGTACTGAGCAGTTCGCCCGTACTGGTACGAAGTTGTTGTACAAACACAGGGTGATAAACTGCCTGGCCAGACTGGCCGGACCCGACAAATGGAAAGCCCCCTTAGACATAAAGCCAGACACTGTAAAAGTCTAGTTATAACCCCCTCCCCCACCCAATTAGTTGTAGAGCTTTCCAATAAGTCCATGTGGCCATTATGTTAATGTTTGGTGGTGTATATGCCTCCCCACAAACACAGTCATGCACTTAATTAATTATGACAGATTTTTATTTGGAACATCGTTCCTGCTGCACATATCATGCTGCAGGTTTCATTTTGTATATTAATGAAGTAAAAAAGTAATGTAAGAGATGTCAATGAACTTGTAGCAATAGTTATCTGATCAGTAAACAGACCATAACACCAGCATTAGCCTAGTACTATCAACAAGCTAGTATAGTGTGTGGGTTCTTTTAAGTCTCCTGATAGAACTTCAAGAGACTACACTAATGGCTTAACATTCCTGTCCACGGATGGCGTGCTGAAAGAAGGTCACACAAATACAATCCTCAGCAAGGCCGAGGATTGAACCTGGGACCTTCTTGTTGAGAATCTGAGGTCTTTAACCAAATGTGCCAACCACACTTAAGGGCTGTCATTCAGCCCTCACCTTGGGTTGCTTCCCCCTACATAGCACTTCAGGAGACTAGATCACTGTCCACGGATGGTGTAGTGAAAGACTGGGACACACAAATAATCCAACCTTGGTAAGGCAGTGATTGAACCCGGGACGAATGATCGGCAGCCAGAGATATCTTACCAATTGAACCAACCAGTCATTCACACTATTACATGTATTATATAATTATATATTATATGTGTGGTAATTTGACACAAACCCTGACTTAAAGTGAACTTATATACATGTATATAAGCCCAGGGATTCTAAGCAGAATCTAAGCAGGATTTTACAGTAAGCCAGCTTCACTGCAGTAATAATTAGGTAGATTATATATATATAATTATATATAGTAACCATTAAGTTATGATTAATTTGTCGAACAGTGACAAGTTGTTCTAAAGAAATGGCAGGCTGACTCTTGGCTGGATGTATATCTATCAGGAATCCCACACATTGAATTTTGTCTTTTCAGGGGTGACTGTACAAGCTCTTTCAACAGTTCCAGTCATGTTCAGTTACTGGGTAAATATCCACTATTTCTATGTATCCCCCCATTACTTCAGATTGTTTATCATACTGTTAAACTCTTTTTGTTGATAGATGGATTATTTGTGTATTTATTCGTAACTGCCCTCCCTTCTTAACTTCCAGTCCAATTCCATTCCACGTTAGCTGATGGGTTTGGAGAAGATCATTCAAAGCTACCATCATCATTCCTGACTTTACCCCTATCCCTTCTCCCCTCTGCCCTTCTTCCATATCCCCTTCTCCCCTTAGTCCTATCCCCTTCTCCCTCTATCCCTTCTCCCCCTATCCCTTTCCTCTTTCCCCTATCCCCTTCTCATCCCTTCTCCCCTATTCCCCTTTCCCTCTATCCCTTCTCCCTTATCCACTTTTCCCCTATCCCATTCTCCCCTCATCCCTTCTCTCCCTATCCCCTTCTCCCCTATCACTCTCTCCCTCTATCCCATCTCCTCTATCCCATCTCCTCGATCTCATCTTCCCTATCCCTTTCTCCTATATCCCTTCTCTCCCTATCTTCTTCTCCCCTATATCCTTCTCTCCCTATCCCCTTCTCTCCCTATCACTCTCTCCCTCTATCCCTTCTCTCCCTATCCCCTTCTCCCCCTATCTCCTTCTCTCCCTATCTTGTCCTCTACCCCTTTCATTGCTATCCACTTCCCCTCCCTATCCCTTATCCCTCTATCCCTTTCTCCCCTATCCCTTTCTCCCCTATCCCTTTCTCCCCTATCCCTTTCTCCCCTATCCCTTTCTCCCCTTAGCCCTATCCCCTGGAGCCAGACCAAGGGTGGAGCCATTCTAGGGGTGTATCCAGGCCAAGGGTGGAGCCAGGCTAGGGGTGTATCCAGGCCAAGGGTGGAGCCAGGCTAGGGTGGAACCAGGCTAGGTAGGGTTGGAGCCAGGGGTGTGTCGCTGTGTGCTCAAAAACCTTAAAATTGCCATGTACCAGACCAACAATTGTTGTTTTTTCAACCTATCCTAACTGTAGATTAAAACGTAGCTATATGTAACCCTATCCTTTCCCAAACTAACCCTGACATTTTATGTAATATTGAGGAGTGAGGAGGAGTAAGAGAGGAGGAGGAGGAGGAAGAGGGAGGAGGAGGAATAGTGAATGAGGAGGAGTGAGTGAGGAGTGAGTGAATATTCCACGAAGACCTGTTGGTATATTATATAGGCAGATAGCTAAAGAGGTGTACAACACAAGTTTCCTTTCTTCTATTTCGTTTTTTGTGATGTTAATGTTGATGCAGTGATTTTATATTTTGAACGCAGGCAAAACCCCAAGACACCCTCGATCTGTGCCATATCTTGAATGATGATCTTGCTAAGACAGTTGCAAAATATCCCAAACGCTTTGTGGCTTTAGGGACTCTTCCAATGCAGGTAAGCAGCATCTGCAATTTCCTGCTTATAAACACCGACAGAGAGACAAACAAATACAATAAGAAAAGAACAGCACTAAGTCAGAAGTGGAGAAACATCTTTGCCCCCCTCCTTTTTCGCTCCAATTTTTTGTTCAATATTTGAGAGGCGGTACTTCCTAATAAATATGCAATGAAAATTGTGCTGAAAGGAAATACTATTTTAGAGACCCTAATTTCAAGAATTGTTTTTTGGGGAGTATGCCCCTGGACCCCCTTGGTTTTTCTTCAACCCTTTCTTTAAATGGTGTGCCGCCCTTTCAAAATCTCTTGATCCGCCCCTGGTCGTTTAATTGAATTTTGCTCATCTATATAAAATCAAGGATGTTCGTTGTTGCATGTAGCCTTTATACTTGTTATGAATATTATCATGCAGGCACACTAAGCTGATCAGCTAGATTCCATGCGGTCCATGAAATGAACTTACATCTTCTACATACATGTATATAATAGAAGACAAGACAGAGAAAGAGAAAGAGACTTTCTTGTAGCTTGTATACGCTTCTCATAAACTCAAGATGTCTAAACAAATTAGGTCTTTTAAGTTAAAAGTTGACCCAAGTATTAAACTTGTATTGTAATAACTCTTACTCTTAACGCTAAGATATTCCAACAGGTTAATATAGACTTATATAGCTACTTATCAGAATAATGTTTTGCTTTTGAATGCCACACTTTTTAATAGCAATGAAATAATCTAATAATAACCTTTAAAATGACAAAATAAAACAATTTCTCAAAATCTTCTTGATTTAATAATAATAATAATAAATAAAATATATAAAGTACAAATTACATGGGCAGATGTTCAGTTGCGCTATTTACAGTTTTAAAACTATAAGGAAGCTGAATGATATTAGTACAGAACTGTGCATGCTTTAGAAAAAAAGAGAGGCATACAAGTCTGGATCTGACAGACCGAAATTTCTTCAGCGCGTACAAGCCGTCCAAGTTTGGTACACGATATCTCACTCACTTTGGTTTACACACGATTTTAAAGCCCCTAAATACCATATCGTTTTGGTGGGGAAAATGAGGAATACATTACAAAGTACCATAACTTTGGTTAGCCTATAACTCTGAGAGATGCCAAACTCAGTATAATTTCTCGACTTTATTCCATAGGCTCCTGACCTTGCTGTCCTGGAGCTAGCAAGATGTGTGAAGGTAAATGCATTAAGAACTCTGTTGAATAATCATTATCCAAGAAACTAGACTCTGAGATCAGTTCTAGGGGCAACCAAAGACAAGTGTAGACAGACTAGAGAGCTGAGAAATATGTAAAGTGAAAACCGTAAACTGCCTTGAGCGGGAATTGAATGCACGACACTCCCAGCGGTCACATGACAGATCTAACCAAGGAGCTACTCCCAGTAGCGGGAGAGAACTTGATTAACTCAGAAATTCTCAGTGCGATTTCTCGACACTTGCTGACATATTCCTATCAGAGACTTTGGGAATTTCTCTTAGTAGTCATGCATCGTACAGTCGAATGTTCAACAGATGTGATGTATTAGTAAGTTTTCAATCATGATAATATATCACATATTGTGGTGTACTTAAAGTCCTTTTTTCTTGTTTTGGCGTAGAATGTTGATCATACAAATTAAGTATTTCAGATAACAGGAAACGCTTGAGCCAAAATCAAAGTTCTTGTGACATATGACGTCTTCATTGAAATCACCAGGTCAAATACAAACTGTTTGAAGGATTTTAAATCTATCATCAATTTGATGGAAAACACCCTGAATTTAATCCAAGACGTAATTTATTTATTTCAGTTTTCCTACCGAGTGCTCAAATGTATGGTGGTTCTTTGAATGAATGTATGGTTTTTCTTGTTTTAAACATTGTAACAAGACTGTTGAACTTACTGCTGGACGTAACCCTGTTTGCTCTTCCCTCTTGCAGGAGCTGGGTTTCCCTGGTGTTCAAATTGGTTCTCATATCAACGACTGGAATTTAGATGCGCCTGAACTAGAGCCATTTTTTGCGGTAAGCTTGATGTTGTCTTCAACTTCTAATAATAAGCAGAGGCCTTGTTTTTGTTCAAAAGGCTCCTTCTTGTACTTTTTCTTTCCTTTTTTTCTGGTGATGTTGGCCAGGGGAAGGGGGTTTTCAGAAGTAGTTTTGCACTGTAAATTTCTTGAGCTTGTATTTTGCATTGTTTATTCTTGGTTAATAGGTAGCTTATCGTTTTTGTTTTTATTATTATTATTATTGTTATTTTTATCATTATTATCATCATCATCATCATCATCATCATCATCATCATCACTATTATTATTATTATTATTATTATTATTATTACTAGCATAGTAGTGATAATAACGTGTGTTAGAATATATATAGAG
>JANVCJ010093948.1:0-28213 GCA_026413505.1 Epizoanthus ramosus
CAGAGCTAGCCCTTCGTCTGACGAAAGGGCTAGCGCTCGAAAGTCAGCTAAAACCTATTACCCACACGGCGACAAGCATAAACATCAACTGCTAGTTGATTTAATCAATCTTGGCTTGCAAAATAAACTCTATAGTCTATTTTTGATCTTTATCCCGAATTGTGGTTCTCGGCAATGTTTTCTGCTCTTTTTCTTTTAGCTGCTTTTTAGAGATCTTTAGAGAGTCCGGTTCTGTCTAGGCTATTTGAAAGAAAACTGAAACCCTTTACAGTTAGGAAACTCGCATTGGAAATTCAACTGGACGGCAAGAAGCGATAACAGAATGATCATATACTGGCTGGATTATTTGACAACATAACTGTTTAAACTGAATATAAGACACAATTTTGACAGTAAATGGATAGTATACATATTCGGTAAAATAATTCTAGGCAGTTTGTATTCCGTTGTAATCCAATTTGAATCACCCACGTTCTTTCTATATGACTTGTTGGCGATCATCTTGTTGGTTTTCTATCGGCAGGTTGTTTATAATATAGATTTCCTTTGATTTGTGGAGAAGTTTATACCTTGCGAAAATGCCTTTAATTTTAAAATCAACCCTTACTTTTGCCATTTTGAGGACAGGCTGCAAACTTTATCTCCTTTTAAGACTGGCGGCAGCAATGGTCTTATATTTTGCCAAATGGTTGTTAATGAAGTCAAAGGGATTTTTCTGACCAAGTGCAAGACAGTTGTTACACAAACTGACAACACCTTCTTAATCCCGGAATTGGACTGTCAGTGAAACAGTTGTTTGCCAAACAGCTAATTCTTGTTTATCAGTTAATCCTTCTGAAGATATGTTCTATCATCAATCACCAGCAATCACAATTGTCTCAGGTTATGACTCTTTTCGTTGTACAAAATGCTAAATTGAAGTACATATCAGCCCGGCTGTTCTTCTAATTCTCTCACCGGCCTACTTTCAGAAGAACAAGAAGTCCGGTCTTCCTCCTATTAGCGAAAATGATAGCAAAATTGGCCATGACGTCATCATGCAAAACATGTACATATCCTGCGCCTTATACACTTTCACAGATTATATTAAAGGTTCAGTCTTTTTTCCAAGTTAGTTTAGACTAGTCTAGACTGCTTTAGAGGAAATATCAAATTAGGAAGCCTAACACTATTTAGTGGTTGGATAAGTTGTGAGGCTTAGTGTGTCTGCATATTTTTCCCAGCAGAGCCAGCTCCGGATTGACTGTTAAAGTGTTAGGTGAATGGCGTATCATTATTTAGGATTATTAGTATATTAGAATAATGGAAAAATGCAGGGAATAAAGCTGGGAATAATAGAAAGAATACAAGAATAGAATAATGGGTGGAAAGGGAATAATGTCCACTCGTCTTTCTCCCACTTACCCTTGCAACATATCGTTTTTTCCTCGACCAACAAGATTCAATTACAGGACAGAAACGGCCCTGACAATTACAAAGGCATAAATGATAAATTCAAGGTGGGTACTTTTACGTTCTCAGTTTTGTGATCCAATTCATTTCCTCAATTGTTGGTTTGAGAGTCTCAACGTACCTCGTATTGGCCATTGGCTTTGCTTTACTTTCGTCAAAAACTTGGATTGACAACCAGTAGCTCAAATAGTTTGTTTTTAGCAGTACAATACAATTTTTAGCAGTACAATTTTTTTCCCCTTTTTATAAGAAATGTAAATAGCTATTTTATTATTATTTAAACACGACCACACAAGCGGAAACGCTTAAAACTTCATCGTGTATAAATAAAGTTATTATTATTTATATTATTATTATTATTATTATTATTTTTGCATACAGTGACTACGTGTGAAGGAATACGAGGAATTTGAAGAATGAACCAAATATTCTCTGAACCATGTAAGTGCTTTTATAGCAGAAAGTTGATTGTTTTACAAGCTTACTTATAGATGCAATAGCATATCTACATCTGGAGTATAAAATTGTTTACCTTGCTCTCGCTTGAGCTGAGCTTGCCACGCAGTTGGTTCTTTCTGAGTGATTAACGCTATTTAATAAGATCTAAATCAGATCCCACGCAGTTTGTTCTCCCCGAGTGAGTTCTATCAGATTATTCTCCATGAGTCAGCTATATTAGACTGCCTCCTTAGATCTACGTCCAATCCCATCAGATCTATACTTTGTTGGAGTACGTACATTAATTCCTATGCGGAAACATCTCTTGTTGATACTACTCGTATCACAGTAGTAAGCTGGTAAGTCCTGGCGATTATGGGGTAATTACCAGGTAAATGTAATATTAAAAACCATTTTGGGTTGTCATTTGTATCTTGAAAGTGGCAAACATGCTGCGATCATTTAGTCTCGTGTCTTACTAATAGGTGTTAGATAGGAATTTCAGAAGCGGGCAGTCTTCCTAGTGTGGAAGAATTCTTTAAAAACAACCCAGTGTGGAAGAATATTTTGACTGCTTTCGCAACTTTACACATGTCAATAAAATCTCGCTCAATTGGGCCGTAGTTCCATCAGCTAACAGTGTTTCTTATTTTTTGAAATTTTGAAATTAGGAATAATTTGAAGGAAGAAAGGGACACTATAACTGTCCTTTTTCAATGGATAAGCGCTAGCTTCCTTATTTGTGTTAATATCCTGGGAATGTGAACTTGTATTCTTAATCTTCAGTCCGTTTTGTTGAGTTTATCAACACAGATCTTCCTCTTCAAAATAATAATGACTGCATTAGCGCCTGACACTAATGTTAACACTAGTGTAGCCCCAACTTCTTGGTGTTTAGATCACAAACCGACAATTCCCATATTTTACTATTGCGCCCCACTCACTCTCAATGCAACTCGAACAAAACGTGATTTATTTTGCTAATAAAGGTTTTAAATTGATCAACTTTTAGATTACATTTCATTTGTATTGTCATACGAAATGTGAAATTCTGTTGTACAGCTTCGCTAGTGTCTGAACCGCCTGAAATTCGGTTTGTTTACATTTTATTTTTGCGCCACTTCAATCCCACAATGCAACAGTAACACGGATTTTGTAAGTACAGAACCAGAGGTGGCTTCATAAATTTCATATTGAAAATTAATTAAAATGTATAGAAACAAGGGTTTCTCTTTTTAAAGGCAGGAAAGTGCAGTCTGTGCGTATTTTTTCTCAAGTTTGTAAAATGTAAACAAACTGTGACGTAATAGTGAAATAGGGCAATTTGGTGTTAAACTCAGTAGTGTTAGGCTCAAATGCAACCTCGGCCAATCTCCAATTCTCATTAATATAGGCCATAAAATCGAACCGTACTTCCTTTTGGAGTGGTTTTTTCATAAGTGAGAACCTGAGACCCAAAAAAAGCAACATCTTTAGGGGTGTCGAATAGTCTTCGCGAGCATGCGAGCACGAGCAGAGCATTAGTTTTTGCGAGCACGAACAAGCGAGCACTATACTGAATTACAAAAATTAGGCGAATTCGAGCAAGCGAACACCCTCCAAAAGTTTGCGAGCAATTCGAGCAAGGGCCAAATTTTGCGAGCACTCAAAAATTTTGAACAACCATTCAACACCCCTATCTTTCTGTGAGGGTAAATGCAAACATCAATATTACACGACACAGTATTTGTTCACCACCTTACGTTCGTGGGTCACATCAAGCAGTGCTCAATTGGACGTCGAGTTTAGTTCGGTTTGCATGGAGTCATTTTCTCGCGGAAAGGAAACTATAGATTACTTCCGAAGTTCTGAATATTTCTGTCAAATTAGGTTACTAAAAAGCAGTGACGCGCACTGGAAATGTTGAATGTCCCCCTGTGCACTCCACAGGGGGCAACGCCAGCCCATTGTGTCGGTAATTCTTTTGATTCACTGGGAACTGACTCTTTCGCAATCCACAGCGCTCGGACGGATCAGGCAAATTATAACATCCACTGATAATACCGCAGTACATGCATCCGTTTACCTACAACAGACCCTCCTTTCCTAATAAGCGTCCCCACAGAAAAATAATATAAACGTCTGTTTTACAACTGTAGTACTACCTTACTGAGTTACTCCAATCAGCATCTTTCGAAATAAGCTAAAATAACGATCCGGCTAAATAGTTACATATGCCATATGCAGATTTGGGTTGCACATTGAAAATGAACATAAATGCTTGTTGATAAAATTCATTAATGGACCAGGTGAATTTCTTTCAGCTTTAACCCTGTACCACCGCATATGTCCGTTTACAGCTCACCTTAATGACTTTAACGTTTTGCTCTAATTCTGTTTATCATAACAAATAATAGAGCATTGATGTACACCTATATCTTAAGAGTGATAAACTAATGCTAAAACAGGAGTTCTACTCGCGAAAACGTACAAGAAATGTTGTAAATATTTCGGTACATGTGTTTGGATGTTATGAATTGTGTAATGTTTAGTAACTTTGTCTTTTAAAGAGAACTTTTAAAAGCATGAATACAAATGAAATCACTTACACCATCAATACTACAAGATGCAAATGAGTTTCGATATATTTTTAACCTCGTAAACAGATCTCTTTCGACTGGAGATTGTTGTCCCATTTCAGATCATGTGACAAGCTTGAGAATTCTTGCTTTGTATTTCAATCATATAAGACCATATAACCCTTATACATTATCAGATTAATAAAGAAACAGCTCTCGAGGGAATTCCTATATGATCCGTAAATCAGTATTGGTGGTAACAAATAAAAGTAAATCCGAAATGGACAACAAACACCCAATCGAAAGATCGAGGTATATCCAAGAATTTTCATTGGAGTGTTCGACACACTCTGGCTTTGTGTTTGTCCATGTGTTGAGAAGATTGTCACTCAAAGGGACATTGCAGACCGTCTAGTATTGGTAATCTATTTTACTTGGTTATCACCCTAACACTAAGGATTAGGGATTACTTTAGATCCAGACTATTATACTTCCATATACATATAATAAATATACTACAATCAAATCATTATTATAATAACCGAGTGGGAGGCCTGTACGGGAGAATATTGTGCCCGAGGTCTTGACTGTACAGACCGAGCGAAGCGAGGTTATAAACATCTTAATAACCGAGTGGGAGGTCTGTACGGGAGAATATTTTGCCTGAGGTCTTGACTGTACCGGACCGAGGGCAAAATATTCTCCCGTATAGACCGACCAGACCGACCGACCTAGGGAGAAAGGAAAGGTACACTGAACTAATTATTTTTCTATTCACAGCAGCAAAAGTGTCAAGAGAAATCAAAGAAACTAATAATAATAATAATAATAATAATAATAATAATAATAATAATAACAACAACAACAACAACAACAACAAAAATAGCATAAATTAATAGTCTTGATTGTCAGAATGAATCAATCAAGAATCAGTTAATAATTTCTCATTTTCTGGATTTCTTTTCAATAAAGCAGTTTAATGAAGAAGCGTTTTTTTTATCAAAAGGTATGTCATTTCCTACTTTGTTGTCAGCAAAATAAGATGATAATAATTTTCGATATTTTGATCTTGGTCTTAGAAGGTACATTCAAGAGAGAGTACTATATTAACCCTAATGTTCAGGAGTAAAGATCAAATACATGTTATGGAGCTTGCTTGAACACAAGTTCACTAAATTGTAGCTACTCCGTAGCTTAGCAACCTGATATATTTCAACATTCGTAGGACCAGTTTAAACGTTGCATTTCTCGTGTGTTGAATTGAATCCAAATTTGAGTCGACTCAAACTGTTAAATTACACGCGTTTCATTTAAACGTCGAACTTAATTCGATGACGTCATTGTTTGCGCCTTGCTTCATGAGCATAAATCCAATTTCAAGCTTCAGATAAACGAAATCCATAGATCGAACGACAATGCTACAGTTAGTAGATAATATTGAATACCTTTTGAAGAATGGACGTTTAAAATCTTCAAAATTTACACACAATGAAAGGCCTGGAGGAAAGAGTTGCCCCCAGGGCATACATTGTCTGTAAATGTTGAAGTTTTCAGACGTTCTTTCCTGAAAATATATTCACCATTTTGCAACCAAATTTTCAGTGACTACTAACTGTGACGTACTCTTTTGATCTATGGATATCGTTTGTCTGGAGCGTGAAGTTGGATTGATAAAAAAATGCTAATGCCAAGCAAAATGTAAACAATTTCGTCAAATGACATTCTCCTATAGCTATAGCGACTGAATCAAAGTTCACATAATGCAAGTTTCCTCTGCAGGCAATTCGGATTTCATACTGACTATCATTTGCCATCACTCGCCATACATGTCTGGTATTTGCCTCCAACTGTATCTGCAGCTAAAACAGTTTATAGTTACCTACGGAGGAGGCCAATGTAATATCCAAAGTGAAGCTTTTAGATCGTTCTAAAAAGTTGCTCAAAAAGCAGGAAGTAATATTGTCGATACCGTGGTCTCTTTAATAGGATTCTGGGCCACCAGTGCTCCAAAACATTGACTAGTATTGCCTTCACATAAACCTGAGACACATACCTGAAACAGACTCTTTGACTCGGGAACTCTCGGGCGGCGATGAGCATGAGATTACATGTGATAAATAATTCTTAGTCTATGACTCTTTATACCATGCAAGGGCGGATAGGAACCCCTATTACCCATCCTCTCAAGGATGAATAGGTACTCCTATTACCCCTCCCCCCAAGAGCGGATAGGTACCCCTATTACCCCTCCTCCCAAGGGCGGATAGGTACCCCTATTCTCAACGTCCCATGTCTGCCCTAAAACGTTGGCTTTATGGCGACAACTAGTTCCAGGTATGTCCTACAAAGTTGGCTCAGTTTTACCCAAATTTTTGCGACCAAAAAAAAGAAGGCCGGAAAAAGTTGTTTTTGTAAAAACACTATATGCAAGTTATATGTCAATGTTGGTCCATAAAATTTGGTTTTAAAGACAGTCACTTTTTGGTGTTCACGATATAGTTGGCTTTTGATGGATGGTAAAGGACATATACCTGGAGCATGAAAATTGTTAATATTTATTCGCCCTTGTTTATACAGACACTAACCCTGCAACACATTCAACATGTTTGAAATCAACACAAGAAACTAATCTTCTTTGATAACCTCAACCATACTCCCCTAAGAACAGGAAATTGAATAAAGGCATCCCTCTACTATAAATGCTTCTCTCTAATATCCCTTCTCCCTTCATTCGCCCGCTTAAAAAAACAATACAAGAAAACTTATATTCAGTGAGTGAGTGAAGGTAGAGCTTGGCTTTTCATTACTGAAACATCTCCTTCGGAGACAATGTGGAAAATAACTGGAAGGAACGTCTTCTGCCGAGGAATCACTTACGTTCTTTCGAGGTAAGTTTAGTTCCGACTACAGGTCTTTGAGGAGAAATGGAATGCTGAAGGCCTCTCCAATAAACTGCGCCTCTAAAAACCGAAAATTTAATCAACACCCGCGGCGTTTATTAAGATAAATACGATATTTCGCCATAACTTGATTTATAAATATGTCTCCGCTCCGTCAACTAGCACAAATCTAGCTTACTGGTAGCTGTACCTAAAATGATATAGTTTCTTTCCAATGGATTATTGTTCCTAGGAAGCTCCGGGATTATAAATAAATAAAGATAAATAAGTAAATCTTGAAAATGTACAACTGTATCCAAGCAGCGTTTTGTTTTCAGTAAGAGTGGGAATAGCTGCTGTGAAGTCCAGGGAAGATCGATAAAGTATTAAATGTAATTAATTTCGATATATATCATCACTTCACAACAAGTTTTGAGCTTGTGTGTGTCTAAAGGTTTCTAGGTTTTTCGACCCTCGTCATGCAGGTCTGTTAGATTCTTCATACGAATGTTAAAAATACACAGCCTTTGTCCTTAAGAAACATACGTGGCGAGTACTTGGCGAAATTGCAGTACAGCAGTACTTTTTTGATGTACAAAAAGGTAAAAGGTGATGGTAAAAGTATAACTGAATAGTCTACATAACATCTAACATCTACCGTTAGTTCGTGTCAGTGCAAACCAGTCTAGTAATCATAATATTTTATATCGTTACAAAATCATAATCAAATACAAGTCATTGCATTCTAAATTAATGTTAGTTTTTACCCGGCTTCTTTTCTGTTTCAGACCTCGTATAGACTGACCTTGTTTTGTCTGTGGAACTGAGCTCAAGGGAAATCAAACTGTGTCGGCTTGACTTTTGTTTCACAAAGCAAGATTCAACTGGCATTCAATGGAGGAAGTTGTCTCATCCGCCTGGAAAATTAGTTCGATTCTCAGTACTTTCTGTTGCAATACTAAGCCACAAAAGCTAACAATATCAAACCTCAAAATTGTGCGTACACTCGGAAACTTCAAAGAATATTTTTAATGTTCTTCGCGGTAGCTGTTCAGAAAGGAGCAATTGTAGCTATGGAAACTTTTGTGTCAAAAAGAATTGTAACGTAAAATGATGTTCCTTGAGACACGTATTTTCTTTGATTCTTCTTTTCCTCCGTAACTGGTTACTTGTAATGAAACAGAAGATGATTGCCGACTACTAGTTTAAGTCTTGAAACAATACTCTACGGATTACAATCTGCTTTACTCTGTTGAGTTAGTAATCTTACAGTAACTAAAATGGAGTGTGCGCGTTTGAAAATCCAGTGCAATTTTTAATTGCAACCTCTGATTGGCCTTGAGCAATATTCAGAAGTGTTTTTAATTACGGTTCACCCAATGTAACACCTGTAGGAAGATAGCATGCACCTGTGAACTCTCTAGATATTCCTTTTTAACGAGGTACCGTGATTATCTAGTTTATTCTCGTTTCTTCACCACAAAATGTTAATGAATTTTTATTTCTGTATGAGCAACATTAACAAGTATAACCCATCGTTTGCCGAATAAATATAAATAATATACTCGTAAATATATTTTCAAAGACCACCGACTTACCTATTGTCGATTAAGAAGTTAAACAAAACAACACAATAATATATTATTCTGTCACTTTTAATAAATTATCTTTGCAAATTGCCGGATAAGATCATAATTTTACACTAGCCAAACCATCTTTTCTACTGCATGTATCACTACCGACTGATTTCTCAATAGGCACCTTTTAACATTTCTCAATAAGAACCTTTAACCTTTTAAAGGCAGTTACGACGGAAAAAGATGGAACTGTACTTGAATTCTTGTTTTCTCTTTTCTTCATGTATGGATAATCAATTCGTTTGTACAGCCCGATTTAAATTGTACTATCTTTGTTGTGAAAAGGCTGGGAGGAAGTAGGGCGAATCGCCCCCTATGTATTTTCAATTATGACGTCATATGACGACACAATGATGCAATCTTGTATTTCATGGCAGCCATCTTGGATTTTTGATGACGTGCGAATATCTCCCTATTTGAAATTCACTTTAGAAAAAAAACGCAGAATTAGCTACGGCTAAGTTAGATCTATAACTTTTCTACGAAAACTATCCGTGTTAAATTTAAAAAGTTTCAAAAAAGGGTTTGTTTGCAAAAGTGTTAATCACAAATATGCCTTCCATATTAGAGCTACTGAATATTGGCACAACATATTATCCACCGATAAATTTTAGGAAAATGCACGAAGTTTCATTTTATAACATTTACCGTTTAGGAATGGCAAAACTAAATAAGAACCCTGCCTTTGAAGGTTTTCTTAACCTTCCAGCCTTCGTTTTCTTCATATATTATACATTTGAAGAATTGAGATAATAACAACATAGCGAGTTAGGTAATTTCAAATCTTACCAAACAATTCTCTAATAGGAGTGAATACAGTCAGTTTTGCAACAAGTATCAACACATTTTGGACAGCTATGGAAATTCTTAATATATTGCATCTTTAATCGTGGACTATCATATAGTCTTCATAAACATGGTCACATCTTTCACTTTGGAACACTATATTACAAATTACTACTAAAACGGCCATCTTTCTACATACATTTCTAGAAAAACTAGTTAGTTGGCACAAGATTAGGTTATATTAGAAAACACAAAGTTAAAAACCGTTTGTTTATTTGTTTGTTTCTACCTATCTGTACTTACCTTTCTAGCTCTGTCAGTGTTAGTTGTCTCTGCATCCGTCTCTCAGACTCTCCGTGTCTGTCTCTGTATATGTCAGTGTAACTGTGTCGCTCTGTGTATATTACTGTCAGTGTGTGAGTGAAGGCCTTAGCCAATTGTTCTGCAAAAAGTGGCATATTATCCTGCTGGCAATGCGTCCAGTTTTGTGAAATTATGCCAGAAATGATGCCAAACGGTTCCAAATATCGTCCTAATTTCCACAGATGTGGACACGAAATGATAAGGTTTCTATGTATAGCGCAGCAAAAAATAATTCACATTGGCATTTATTGAACGATATTGGCTTACAAACAGTTTGCTTCTTCAGTGTTCATGATAGCAACTCCCTCTTCTCTAAAAGTCTTAAAGTCCTTAATGCTCCACACTTTTACAATAATTTGCATGAAGTCAACAAAAAATCGAATAGACAGACATAGTAGTTTACAATGATTCTTTTCTATGTAGCAAAGAAACTAAAAAATGAGGAAATGAATATGTTAGTGACTCTATGCGATTATTCCTAAGGGCCTCTACAGACTAGACAATTTGTTGTCGACAACTAATTTTCATCGAAAAGTAAAGCTTGTCGACAACTAAAAAACGCAGTGTGTGAAACGAATTGTCGACAACTAAACGCAAAATTTTCAGTTGTCGACAACTTTAATTGCAGTTTCCCTTTTTAAAAGGGAAACTCTCGGTTGTCGATAACTATTAGTTGTCGATAACTACGCGTTTTACTTTTTTTTCTCGTGTGTTGGCATTGATTTTTTAGTTGTCGATAACAACCCCCAGTTTGTTGTATCTGCGTTGTTTGTGGTCAGTGGCAAAGTCATTACTGTACATGCCCAGTAGCGTTAGTTCCCAGGTTATCGCGGAAATGATTTTGTTGTCAACAACTTTCTCCCCAGTGTGTGGAATGCTTTCATCGGTCACATTTAAACTCGGTCACATCAAAAATAGTTGTCAACAACTAAATGTCTAGTCTGTGGAGGCCCTAATTATGCTCGAGAAGTGCTTTTATGAAATGTTATGCTCCTTTGCTCCAGTTATGTCAACGATTATACAAGCACTTCTATAATATTTCCGGCAGTTAACGTGTCTAATATGGGACTAATAGGTAAGAAGGCACAAAAGTCGACTGACCTTCAGTGAGGAACTCTCAGTTACGGTACACGCAATCCAAAATCTTGTTCTTTGCTCCTTTTGTAGGCAAAAGCGACAATCAGCTATACGCCTGCAATAAATATCCTGTAATCAGTATGAAATACATTAATCGTGAATCCATGCAATACAGTACTTGGAGCAGGCGTGGAAAGTTGCGCTAAAAATAATTTTGGGAGTGAGCAGAATTTTTCACAAAATGTTTCCATCTCGCTCCCACAATATCAAACATTTTACAAAAATACGTCGCCCCTTCCCTCCCCACTTGGGGAGGCACTTCTCAAGCATTTTAGTTGGGGTGTGCCGGGCTAGCTTCGTGAAATGCGTAACCGTTCTCAGACCTAAATATGCGTATTTGGCCCCATTTCAAACTTGACCCTAAAATCAATACCCATTTTTAGACTAGCCTTATAACATATGCATCAGCCCCACTTCATACTAGTGTTCAAGAAGTCGATCTCAGCTGCGAAGATTGATTCAGCTTGCTTACTTTGGGTGTGAATATTCGAAAAGGACAGCGCCATATATGATAACCACAATTTCTTCGATAACTCAGACCAAATTTTCAAAATGTATACCCAATTTCAAACCAAACATTTTAAAATTTATACCCGATTTCAGACCAAAATTTTTAAAATGTATATCCAATTTTCAGAGCAAAGTTTTTAAAATGTATAACCAATTTCAGATCAACATTTCAAAATGTATGCCCTCTTTGAGACCACCATTTTCAAAATGTATACCTAATTTCACACCAACATTTTTAAAATGTATACCCAATTTCAGACACAGAGATAAAGTTAAGCAAGTAAGTAATTTCAGATTAACATTATCAAAATGTATACCCAATTTCAGACCAATCATTTTCAAGATGTATATCCAATTTCAGGCCAAAATTAATAATGTACAATCCATGAAACACATGCATAAGCTATGGAATAGTCCACATTCTCTGAACTGAAAAACAAGATAAATACGTAGTTTACTGGTCATTGACCTAAGTTGTTTATGCTTGAGTGAGTAATTCGTTAGGATTACTCAGATATAATAATAATAATAATAATAATAATAATAATAATAATAATAATAAATAAACATTTATATGGCGCAAGTTCAACTTATAACAATTTTCAAATGCGCCTTACATCATATAACCTAAGTACAGGAAAATATACTCAGATCACTTCTCCTTGTCGTGGAACCGCCAACCAAAACTAACAGTAAACAGGACGTAGTTTCTTCAGCTCTTTAGATGTTCTTCACAAATAACACTCGGGCAATATTTTAAAATATGCAAAACACATTCTCCTTTTCAAGAAAAAAAGTTTTAGCCCACAAGCTACACATTTTAGCTTTGTATGGTTGTATATTTATCCAACAAAGTTACAACAATTCAACAACTTTCGGTAAAAAAAACCCCAGATATTCTCTATACCAGTTCATAGCAGTTTATTTATCCGCAGTACCTTTCCTAGAATTTTCACTAAAATCGTAAAATGCATTCCTTCAGTGGAGCAAAATGGATCCTCCAATCACCAAAATAAAATTGAAGCCCATAAATCCCCAGGAGTTTCAAGCTTACAAAACAAAACTGCATAAACATTTCATTAATACTGTAGCTGCAAATAAAAATGTTTTAACAATGTTGAAACCGTCATGAGCTGAAGCTAGCTGGAAGTGAAGAACCAGGTGCGTATCTCATGAAATATGTTTGATGCATGGTTGGGATTGAATGCCTGAATTTCTACTGTGAAAATCCTTTCAAAATGCTGTAGAATTCTGAACTGCAAAACGGTAAAACAATTGGTAATAAAGGTTGGTAAGCACTGATTCATTTCACAAGTTACTCGAAGTTTGTGAATGAAAGAATATTCAGTTTGTTTGGGTTTCCAAAACTTTCTGATGGCAAATTTACAGTTTACTAAAATGTTATTTGCTTGCATCGATTAGTTTGGTTCAGAATAAATAGTATATTTTAGTACCATAACGATTATTTTGCAAATACAAAATATTACTCCGAGTAATGCCCACAAATTCGCCAATTCGCTTTGTACAAATAGGATATGCAAAGTGAAAATATGCTAAATATACTTTCCGTGAAATTTACGCTGAGTCTTTACAACTGGTAAACAAGATATGTATAGAGATAAAAGGCCATGTAAAAACTTCACTAACTTAGTAATTCCAAAAACTATTTCTTCATTCTTGATGCTTTACGTACTTATTGAGAATTAACTCAGCTCTACTGTTCGAGTCGAGCCCTAAAACCGCGGCGACTGAACACTCTAGATACACGTTTCACAGGGGGCAAGACACTGCCTGGACGAACTGCTGAGTAATAGAGTGTGTCTGTCTAGACTATTAAGGTACGGAAGTTCGAATGACCACGATTTGTGAGCGCAAAAGCAGAAGGAACTTCATACCCAACATATTAAGTATTTTCATATTGTACAAGCTGCAATATTCTAGCTATAAAGCATGAGTGAGTACTGTTATATGATATATTTCACTTGAATAAAGGAGAAACACAAGTTTTGTTTCCGGATCGAAACAAATTATCGAGTACATTCTCGTAGAGTAAAGCATGAAAAACTCTTCTCAATTTTGGTGTTATAGATTATTTTCAGTGAAACAAAGTCGACGGTAAAGTTAGTTTACTCCGGGAAGTAAAAACTCTTGTTCCTCAGCACCAGTGAGTGACTATGTACTTAACCAGCTGCGCATATTTTCTGATTTAATTACGCATCATCGAGTCATCATTTTCCAAATTTGTTTCCATTGTAAATATTTGTATATTTATGCAAATTTCATTTCTTCAAATGTTTTTTTGATTGGTACTAGCCAGCGCAATATTGCTTATATATAGCATTATTTTCATTATCCTTCTTGCCTGTAAGGCATTTCAATTCTTGGATTTTTACACAGCAACTGTTTTCTTGCAACGACATGATGGCTCGATTATGTATTAATACTAATAGGTGACAACTACACTTTCTTTGAATCATTAATCACAATATATGTCTATAAAAATTAGCGGTTTCGACAGTTATATTGCCGGTACTTTAATCAAAATTATTTTCCTTTTTGGCCGACTCAAAAGGACATAACGGGAAACAAATATTGCTACTTTAATATCCTTCGCTGTGTGAGACAAAAGTCAATTGATTCCCCATTCAAGATTGGCCGATATTCCTCACGTTTGCCCATTGAGAATGGTAGAAAATACCATGAAAACGATTTATAATTAAAATATATAAGCATATTTCCAGCTATAATCACTGATCTCAAATAGGAAAGTATATATATATATTTATCGTTTATAAATACTTACTCTGTCGAAATATGTATCCAGTAGTAAATGTGAGATTGTCACTACAGCAAAGTTCTTTTTTCCTGTTCGAGAACCATTATTATACACACTCCAGGTTGATGAATAATTATTTTCTGAATCTTAGACTCTGTTTAATAGAAGCATTTTGATGAAGCCATCTGCTTGAGAAAATAATGCGTTCTATGATTGATTGAAGACATGTCCATGATAATAAGCGCGAGTCACAACAATGTGACTACGTGAGAATTATGTGAGAATTTCCATGCCTAGCTCCTCGGTTCGCATATTCATACGAATATAACAGGAAATGTCATTCAGCATTTCTATACAGACGATTTAAGATCGTCCATGGCACGGAAATTACGTAGCTGTTATTGTTATGCAGTTACTTTTCTTACATGTAAAATTTACTCGTGCCAACTGGGGTCTATTTAGTAATATAAGAATAAATCAAATAAACGAAATCCCTCGGCTTTAAGGATGCTGTGACCATTTGATTGCGTGTGTGTGTAGGGGAGATTGCAAGAATTGCTAAAAGTGCATTCGCTCGACACGAAAAGACAATAAAATTGTTTGCAGGTCACAAAATAAAAGAGAAAGAAAGAGATGGAAGAGCGCAAAAAATAATTGAAAAAAAATTGGTCTTCCAATCCCTGTTCCACTCCTCCAAACCCTCACTCCTCCATCCTCCGAATGTTATTGAGCATTTTCACGGATCCAGGAAAGTCTAACCGGTTTCCACATTTTCGAGCACCAAATACGCTGAGGCATGCTTCCACAGAAATATTTAGTTGTCTGTGTTTTCGAGATTGTTCAGGCATGGTATAAAATGATATTCTGTAAAGCATAGTATAGTAATGGTCTGTTCGAATCAGGCAAGAAAACGGATGTCAAGAAATGAGTTTGTATATCTTCAAAACAAGACTAAGAAAAATATTTTTCGGCAATTTAGATCATTTAGAGGAAAGACAGTGCAATTCCTGTAAATCTCAAAATCGTGTGACGAGTTGTGACGTCATAACTTAGTAACCACTCACAAAATGGCGGATAATCGAAGAGACAAAGCCGATTATATCACCAAGCATCGTCATTCTTTCTACCTAATTCTATTTAATCATATTATCTTCTTACTTGGTCAATGTATTATGGTTGCAATGCGGCGGGTTTGGAAATGCTAGATAACTGCCTACATTTTACTCCATTTGCTTAATGCTTTTCTCCAAAGCGTCTAATCAATTTCCTTAGAAGTCGACATCTGATAGCTAGAGTTAGCGAGTAAAGTTTGACGATGAGTGGAGATGCTATCAGTTTAACACAATAGCGAGCGCGGCAGTTAGATAAAGTCATTGTTAAGTTATAGTGCTTCTGCACAGAATGCAAACCTCATCTGATTATTTTTTGTCATACAACTGATTTGTAGTCTTCATTAATCGGCCGTTGTGTCATTTTGTTTTATGTTCGTAATCTATTTTAAATAGTCACAGGAACGCACTCAGAAGGTCTTTTCAAGTCTTTGTGACAGTTTTCAAGACTGCGTTGCGGAAGTATTGGCCAAACCACTGAAATTTTATTGAACATTGAGTTTTTCTTTTAGTCTTCCAAATTGCACAGTCTAAGAAATCGTGAAAGACAAAACAACCACAATATATTAATGCCCTTTCCATGACCCAAGGTTTCTCATTTTCTACCATGGAGACGACAGTAGCAGTTTTTATTCAAGTTTGTAAACATCTCGCCTATAGATCTAAAGATTCGGATATGGTCATCAAAAGCATTCTTTGAAAGTTTAATGCCGATAGGATGATTAGATTTTGAGTTACAGTATTTTGAATTTTGTGATAGTTTGACTCAACAGATTTCCTGAATGTCGTGAAAATCCACATATTTAGGCAAATGACAAATTTTATGTCTTGACAAACCTTGTCATAACTAAAAGTTTTAATTGAACCCAACCATTTTCATTGGAAGAAAGAGCTTTATTTGTAGAGTACATTTTTGTCTGCCATCTTGGTTTACCACTTTACTCACTCTTTAGTAGAGCAAGATGGCCGCCACATACTAATAAATTACAGTCAATGTTTCGAATATTATTTGTTTCGGATGTTTGTATCTGCTTACCTCTAGGTTTTAGTTTTTCTCGGACACCTTTTTGTGTGAAAACGATCTATAATTTTGAAATCTACTGACGACGGTTATAACTATGTAAATATATTTCGGATTACAAAGATAATTGGTACGTCTTCAGTATGGAACAGGCGTTTCAAAAAAATGCGTTTCACTCGAGCAAAACAAATTCGGGCTTATTCCGTTGCGCGTTCAACGCGAGGCTACTGGAGTAGAAGGCTACTTAACTTCTTGGCGGATACTTTCATCTCGACACCAAGCTACATCCAATAAGTAAATTTCGGTAATTTCGTGTTAACTGCAATTTTTGGGTATCGGATATGGCTAACGATGGTGAATGATGGTGGATACAGTGTAATGTATCGGATATGGCTAATAGTGGTGAATGATGGTGGATGTAGTGCAAGGTATCGGATATGGCGCTATTGATGGCGCTATTTTGTTCTTATTATAGGCTATAATAAGAACAATATAGCTGTGTTTTCCGTAGGGATTTGAAATCAACTAAAATTATTTAGGTGCTTTTTTGACACTCTCACTTTCAATTTGAAGTGTTTATTTAAAATAAGCATTCACTCTGGAATTTTTCCTGTGAAAAGTGGGAGATTTTAAACTTGAGTCTGTCCACTTGCGGTACATGTACGGTAGTGTAGAAGACTGTATGGCGGAAGGGGAGACTGGTGTATATTAAAAAAAATTTCAGCCTCAGTTTGTTCTTAGTTTTTTCTTAGTTTATTCTTAGTTTTCAGACGATTTCAGCCTCAATGTTCTTATTAAGTTTGTTCTTAAAAAACAAACGAAGTGTATTTGAGTTGGCTGAGGTGGAGCGTAAGGCTTCCGCCCAGTTACAGTAGTGCCTTCTACAGCTGTTCTATATATACATCAGGTCCCAGCTGGACATTAGAGCAATCAGAGTTATCCACGCAGCGGATAAGAGTGTTATCCACACATAGATGAGACGGTTATCAAGCGGATAAGAGCTGGTGCGATTCCGATTTCCCACACATTACACAGTCGGTGGATAACAGCTATTCAGTCGAGAAAAGTGCTCGATTCACACATTTCACAGTTATTACGAGCTATCCAGTGGATAACTAAGTGCTATAATGCATGTACACAGTGGATAAGAGCTTTCCAATGAACTTATCCACACATTACGCACTAGAAACATTATATCTGTTGGATATCAATTTTCTCCGGTGATAGCTTTTGTCCACTATATATCTGGACAGCCGCAAAACATTTTAATCACTTTTAAAAAAGCGATGGAATGATATAATAACTTCACACTGAGATTTTCGACTCATTTATATGTACACCACAAAAGCATTAAAAGACAAGCAAGTTTTCCTTAACAAGTTACCTTTCTCGTGTGTAGTGAACAAGTTCCTTGACAATTACAAAGCCCCATTTACTCGAGCAAGCTTTTCTTAATGACAAGTTTCCTTGCTCGTGTGTAATGAACAAGTTCCTTGACAATTACAAAGCCCCATTTACTCGAGCAAGTCTTCCTTCACAATTCAGTTCTTCTTGGACAAGTTTGATTGCTCTTTTAGACGGATAAACACGTCTTCCTTGTCTAGCTTCCTTATCATGTCGTTTCGCACTTGACAAGTTCAAGTTCCTTGACGAGTTTCCTACTCTTCAAGGAAAATCTTCGGTTACATTTCGACTTTTTTCGTTGTCTACACGGGTAAAAACACTTATCAAGGGAAATTTGCTCATATATTAAAATGGAGTTTATGTTTGTTGCTATTTCTTATGTGACGCCATTTGCAATCTCTAGAATTAAATTCTTCTTTTGTCATTTTTTGAGTATTTTTTAAAAACTCCGACGTGTAGATTTTCGTAGACCTATAAATTTGTGTAAGTCGAAAAATAATTAGCACAACTGTTGCAAACTTGATAAACTAGGTTTTGGAAACCTAAACGCTTTGGAAGGGTTTTTTGAATTTTTGTTTAGAAGCCGGTGTCGTCAATCATACACTTCATGTTTTGACTTCAACCATAATCCAAAGCTCTGAACAAAGTTCTAATTCTTTGAAATAATATTAGATAGATAGCTTTAATATTTATACTAGAGCGTTGTTTGTTAAATGGACAATATAGAATTAGCATGCAAACAGGGCATTTACACAGCACTGAATTTGCGATACCGATGGAAAAAACGCCTTGTGCTAAAAAAATTGACCGAAAAATTACCAGCCTTCATTCTAATAGAAATGTGTTGAACAATCTAGCTGTAGGCGTTTTGTTTATTAATTTTTATATGGACAAATTTATGCTGCAATATAATTGGCAATAAACTCATTTAGAGCCTTGCGGGTTATTGAAACAATTTTCATTAAAGTTGGCTTTTGCTAAAAGCACAGAGGACGTTTTCCTTAGTAATAATGGCTATATTTGACACTTAATGAAAAAGGTTTTACTTTGCATTTTCTAAACTGCATGGCGTTTATGGACAAAGTATACTCATAAACTGTCTACTTAAGCAATTTCATTTCCAAATCTTTTCACTAATATAACTTAGTTGCAATGTTCAAAACGTATAGCTTCCATTCTTTTTTCTTTCTTCTCTCTTCTTCGGTCTAACTCGTAAACTGCTTTTTCCTACTTTTTATGAAATGTTTTTGATCATAACAATTTTGCCGAAACAAGATGGGTAATGTAAAAAAAATAAAGACAAATCAAACGAGCAAAGATCAGTTTTACATTCATACAGCTATGCGTCAAGAAGCTGAAAATTTTAAAATTGGTTGAAGTTATACAGATCGGAGTCCTATGAACAAGAAAGTGAGTGGAAAACTGTTTGTTTGGCGGCAATGCGTCTTTTCTTTCTATGTTCTACTCTATTTCTATTCTATAAATAATACAAGCTGCGGTAAGAACTCCCAACTGCGAAACACGGCCCAGGTAGAGGAGACGTTTATACCGAATGTGCTAGAGCAGGACTAGTCTGAGCTGTGTAACTTCGCAAATGTAGTGGGCGAAGATCGAGCTAGTTACAGGGCCTTACAGTACCTGTGGGTAGACACGTTCAGTAATAATATGAGTGATCATATCGTTCATGGGAAATGGCCCCTCAAGGCAGAACGAATTTTGTCTACAAAAACCGAAGCTAAAAAGGGTAAAATTGAACAACAACCGTTGTCCATCGACATAGTTCCATATATGATATAGCTAAAAGCCATCGCTTTGAAGTTTAAAATTAGATAAATAAATGTTAAATTGTCTGCACTTAGTTGTAGCTGCAATCCCTCTGAAGGTACAATATGGACTGATCATTTTGTAAACGATACATAGTTTCACTAAATTCTAAGCCACAAACCTTCCACTGAATCAGTCGTTACCAGCAGCCGAATCAGATTGATATTCCTTGCACTTCTCCGCTGCTGCGATTTCTTGTGTAATTATCACGTTCCTATGTCTCTATTTGGCAGCAGTAAATCTCCTTCGCACACGGAAATTGTATGGTTGACCACTCTAAATGAATTCATTTTAATACCAAATTCTTTAGGGCTTATAGTGATAGCAGCCGGTATAATTAAAATTAATCCGAATACAGTGTATTGATAAAGCAAATAATGTCTATTTCAATCTTTTCGCTATAGTCAAAATTTTTAGTGTCTCAAAAACAGTCCGTTTGCATTGAAAGGTGTGATAATTTTCTTTGTCATGTGTAAATTAATGCTGTGCTACTTTGATTTGTATGTATGTATGTATGTATGTATGTATATATATGTATGTATGTATGTATGTATGTATGTATGTAGGTATGTATGTATGAATGTATGTATGTATGTATGTATGTATGTATTATCTTCTATATTTATTTCGGGTGCCCAACCACTACATCTTGTTAGTTTATAACTTTGTATTTTATAAAATATGTACTGAAACGTGGTGGCAATAAATATGTTGTTATTATTGTTGTTGTTATTGTTATTGTTGTTCAGATTGTTGTTGAAAATCCAAGTAGTAGTAAAATTCCAATTTGAATGTATTTTTATAAACTGTCACATATAGCAAAACCTCTCATTTCTCATAGAGCTAAAGACATTACAAAATAGCTCGGTTTTATTTGCTTTGATGTATAGACTGTCTATATTAAATGTAGTAAGATTCTACGCTTATTGTTTATAGTGTTTTATTTCCTTGCCTTTCTTGAAAAATGTTTGATTCGTTTACAAGAGATGTAAACACCAAGCAATGACGTACTGAAAACCTCAAACTGGAATACATTGACGTGGCAATATAAATACAAACTCGCCAATTCCGCACACAGAGAAATTTTCTCAGAGGGCAGACCAAATCTAGGCAAACTTTTTAACCAAATACACAGCAACTACACATTGAGGAGTAGCATAGCTAGGCCACGTACAGCTACAAACGTACTGCGAAAATCAATCAGCTATAGAGCATCAGTACTATGGAACAACCTTAATGGCTCTTTAACCACAGTTAGTAACTTTATCATGTTTAAGAAATCGGTAAAGAGGGAACTGAACAGCGTCACATTTGCACCAAACTGTGGTAAAATGAATCGAGATTTTATCTACTATTAGACCTTTAGTTTTATACTTTTATGCTTTTATAGTTTTAGCCTTCTACATATTTCATTTTATATATTTTACACCAGTATTTTAAAATTTTAAATAGGTAGATAGTTAGTTAGGTAGATAGTTAGTTAGGTAGATAGTTAATTAGGTAGATAGTTAGTTAGGTAGATGTTTTACCCATTTTATGATAATTGTAATCGGCAATTAACATACGGCCACATCAGCTGTATAGCTGCCGCCGTTTTTACCGTGGATAAATAAAGGCTATTACTATTATTATTAAGTACTATATATCGGCCTAATTTAATAAATTCTAGTCTTGTATACACTGCATTGGAGAGTTTTGAAAGAATTACATATACCGCGATCGTTAGACGTTGGGTAGCCGCCTGCGCTTGACTTATTTCCTACATTTTTGTTTGGTTGAAGTTTCAAGTAAATTAAGTACTGTCAAACGTGAAGATACACCTCCTCAGGTAGAAAACAACAGATACCGAACAGAAAACGCTTCGGAATTCAGGTCATTGTGGCTACTGCCTGCTTTTCGCCGTGAGAACCAACTGGGGCAAGCAACGGTTATGTTTTCAAACCATTGACTGGAACTCTCTACCTAACGGTGTAAGAAATAGCAATACGACCGCTACTAGTCCGCTTTTCATCAATCCATCAAGTTAATCATGTAACCATGCAGCCAGGCCATATATATATTTCACCCCCTTTTTCCGTTAATATAACTGTTTTAGGACCTGTTAGCATATATATTATTATCATACTTGTTTGTAAATGTAACTTTTTTTCGAGGACCCCTTTGAAAACCATGAAAATGAAAGGGCTTCCTCGTGAAATATTAGTGAATTTACACGGTGCTTTAACTTTCTCTTTCGCCGCAATCACCTACGTCAGCAAATCGTAGTTTGCATATCCGCCTTTAACCAATATTCTTGTAGCTTCTTTTCATGGGAAAATACTTTGATTATATGTTCGGCTAATGGCTGCACTAATGAAGCTCTTCCTCTGCCGTGTTTGGGATTTCCTTTGTTTTCTGTTTTCTCTCTGCATCACGCTTTAATGATACTCTTCCTAGTGATGTAAACGGGAAAAGGTGCGGAGAAAAAGGAATGTGGCGGAAGGAGTAGCTAGACTAGTACCAGCTTCATGTTAGAAATGAATAAAAGCTAGTGACTTCTACTTAAGTACGTAAGATCTTCAATAAACGTTCATGAAATGTATTTCTGCAGCATGTCACAAATTTTATCCAAGCATTATGATTTATGTATAAACTGTTTTAGAGAGCAAGCCTAAGATCGTAACACGAACATATAACTATAAGTGGAAATGGGGGAGGGGGTCTCATTTTGATTTTCGAATGTATTTGATACTTCATCATGAAACTTGGTACGAATGGTGTTTGTCATCCACGTCATCTAAACATTAATATATAGATACAGTCACATTCCGGTTAGTTGGTTTCCATGGTTACTACACAGCTCCCAAAATTTCCCAAAGATTTTCGGAAGATTTCCGACATTTATGGCATGGTGATATTATCAACACTTAATTGAAGATAAAAATTGTATCTCCTCGCGGCCATGTAATATCCTCTCTATACATAAGCTGAGATACAATGCCGTGCACACACGCGTTCTGGTACATCCTCTTCGTCTATATAATTCACTACTTTAATAGTGAGTAATCGGGCGAATGATTATCGATTAGGTGTTATTCCGAAAACAATAATTAATCATGCTTTGTTCATGCCGTGCATCAGCGCGGATACATGAAAAAAAAAATCTGACAATAGTGCGATTTTCATCCTCCCCTTCCCCAAAGAAAAAAATATAACTTTTAAATATCTGAAATGCCTGTTTTCAGTGTTTTTGAGTCACAACTCATGCGCTAGTCATGCTCTGCACGATATCCTGATAGAAAGCAAAAATAAATTCAAGCTTTGAATTTCTGAGCTCTCTTCGGAAGTGTTACTTGATTGATGTCTGATGCGGCAGACAGGTACCTCGACTCGGTACTCATTAGTGATATTGGCCGGTGATCGATCATAGGACACTCGCGAGCTGCTTGCCACTTGAAATAACCGCATCCATCATCGATATATACATGTTATGATTATAAAATCTGACGTCTTTTCTATAGAAAACACATAGAAACACAAAGGATATACAGAATATAAATCGTCGTTCAAGTAACTTACACCTACAGCTACAACATACAAACTGATAGTTTTAACCAAATTTCATTTGTTAGTCGGTATGGGCATACCGCATAGCGTTATATTGCCGTCTGGCCAATGAGTAAATTATGCATAAACTTAGAACTAAAGAGAAGTCGGTGAATATTAATATTGACGAAGGCTAGTCCAAGTATGTGTGCTTTTAATACTCATTGAATATTCGACTGACATAATTTGGAAAATGTCAGTCCTTCACAATTTTTTTTATTTGTTTGCGTCTAAAGCAGGTAAATGTGGCAATTGTTTTCTTTATCAAATCTCATTGTGATACTTATAAGAAAAAAGTTGGCCAGTGGTAAAAAATATATCACGTTATTGCAAAATCATCATCTGCGCTCTCTTTGTTCTCTAACCAAGTTGCTTGCAAACCATTTTGAGATGTCCGCGCTACCTCCTTAGCTATCAAGTACCAACATTAACCTTGCACTATTAACGCGCCTCTTGTTCAATTGCTTGTTCACATGTTGCATCTGCAAGGTTAAACAAACATTGGAACTACTATCAAAAACTAAACAGTGAAATAATATATTCCGCGGCACAAGAAATTGATATTGTTACTACAATAGCAAACGTTTTAAATAAAATTTGTCGCCTCGTTCACACTAGCAAATAGAACATGTCAAGAAAATAGAGGCGAAAGGAAAGTTGTTGTCCATGCACACGAGCGCATAAAAATTGACATGGTACTTGTAAGGAAAATGTTGTCGTGTTTGCTCTATCGAGTCTGTTACAGACTGCAAGACAGCCCCTTTCTTTTCCAGTAATCCGATTACTGGCAAAGAAAAGGGCTGTTTTGCAGTCTAAGTCTGTTATAGGTGTGCGTCTGTATTCGATATTCAGGTAGCTTGAAAAGGTTTAAACATAAATTATTTAATTATACTTAAATCTTGATCTTTATTCGCCTGTTCGACCAAAGATAGCAGGCAAGTAAAATAACAGAAGTTGCCTGGACTGGAAGGAATAATGGCAAATATATCGTAATCATACTTTGCGTTATTTTTCACTTTCTACTTTCCACTTCATGAGTGAAAGTTATTTAACATTTACCTCATTGACAATGGTGAATATTTCAGTAAAGCCACGCCGGAAATGACCGATGTCTCCTTAGTAACAATGTTACGCCTTTACCACATAATCAGATATATAAATATATATACTGAAATGAAGTCTGAGGTCATTACTACTGAGTACTGAAATGCACAACCAGTGTATAAGTAAAACACAAAAAAGAAGCAAGGAAGAAATATGGTTATAAAGAAATGAGAATTAGGTTTTGAAACGGATGGTATAGTCGGTATAATTTTGCACTCCTGACAATTTATGCAGAGAGTAATGGCCAGTAATTCTGTCTCAAAATTTATGCAGAGAGTAATTCCGTTTTAAAATTTATGCAGAGAGTAATTCTGTCTCTTGCAGTTGAAGGCCCCAATATCATCTCAGTTTTACTTTGGTGGCAGAGTTTAAACTAGATAAGCTATTCAGATGACACTCTAAACCGTTTACCGAGACTTTCGGACTCGATTACTGATATTTTAGCAGAGATATTGCCACATGAACCCTCGAATGAACTTGCTCTTTATATTACTTACTTCAAATGCATATCGTGTTAAAAATCCAAGGGTAGATGTGTGCATGACTGGTTCATGTGCAAGTACTTTTAAATACCTGTAGCCTTAGGGTATTTTGAAAGTGCTTTTACTGATGGTTTACATGTCGAATGGGTTTATTGAAAAACGTGAGGTCAATATATAGACTACCTTGCCGTGTTTTAGCTGATGTTATTTTACGCTCTCAATTCTTACCCGCTCTCATTTTTCTTTATCTCATTACCATTATTTCTGTGTAGTTTGTCTGTTTATTATATTCTCAAATAAGTAAACTAGAAACATTAATACGCATTAAGAGAAGTTGTGGAGGTACTAAACTATTTGCAAAGGTAGTCCAGTTTATATTCATGTAGTGTTTGTGACAGTGTTCTTGAAAAGCCATGGATATTATTGTCGTTACACCTAATTCAAGGAAGATTGACACAAGAAAACAAAAATACATAAAAATATTCATAAAATAGAACATGCAAAATCAAATGTGTTAGACCAAACATCTGGAACATAGATATAGTAAAAAATATTTTGACGCAATATTCATTGGAAGTGATACATTCAGTTTTGAAATAATTTTAAGTTTTTGTGGTGTATAATTCCAGAAGGCTCTAATATTTATGTTTTTGCAGATCAACGATTCTTGAATGGAGTATATAACTCTAAGGTAAAATAAAAACAACTGCCTACTTCTGACTGCCATTTAAAAGCGGAATTTCGAAAGAAATTATTGCATATAGAGAGAGGTTATATAAGCATCGCTTGTACCGCGAACGGGAAATGCGAGGCAGCCATCTCCTGTTTGCCGCAGGTTCGTCATCTTTGTTTAGTTGAAGCGTCACATGGTGCTGTTGAGCGCCAATACTCCAAATCTGGATCTCCAGGGCCCAGTTGTTCGAAAGCCAATTAACAATAACCCAGGGTTAAACTCTTAATGTTTGTATTTACTACCTTATAAACTGCTTTGGGCTGGCATTTTGGGTTTAGCAATTCGGATTCCAAGGAAAGACTCGATATTATTTTATAAGCCCCAGAAACATATTCGAACGTAAAGAAATTGCTTTTTGAATTTGGCTTAACCCAGGGTTAAAGTTAACCATCTTTCGAACAACCGGGCCCTGGTGTAGAAAATGTTGAATGGAATATGTGTTAAATTTAGGCCATTGTGAGCACCGACTGCCGTTCCTTGGAGAAGAACGTGATGCTTAAACCCTCTGTTACTGTGGTAAACCCGGGATATCCGCTTGTTGTGAAATACTCCTAAACTATATTCAAAGTTTCAGTTAAAGATTCAAACTATTTGAATAGCTAGTTTCTCCAACTTCAGGGATAATATAAGGATTATCGAATTACTGAGCTTGACCAGCACTTCTCGACATTTTGAGACACTGTCGGTAATCTCTTGTTGTTAGTGAAGGAATTTGATTCCATGAGTCTCCTTCCGACTTTGTATCCACGATCATAAGAATAATTTATTGATGTCCAATATTCTGAATTTGTCTACTTTGCTTAGAGCTCTTGCGTCACAAACGTCTTGTTGGCACTTGAACAACTTAAGAATAAGAATCATATGGTAATAGTTATATAAATAGAACAATTTAATCTGAAGTCATTCATGTTCACTGAGTATGCGTGTACTCAGAATGTACATAAAGGGGGAGATTGTGAAACTTGCACAAAGCAGTCCGGCTATAAGGAAAAGAACAGACAGTTAAACAAACACTGATATCAGATTCACTTTAACATTCATTTGTGGGACTCAATCCTTTAATGCAAATTCTATACGGGTAAGTTGGATTTTTGCCTCTTTAAATTTTCATGTTGAATTACTCTATGAACTCAATTTATGGGTCTTCAGTGCAGAATACGAGTTGATGCACTAAGAAGAGGAAATGTACTCGTAGCCATCATGTTGAGTATTTATAATAATTAGTTCTAGTCATCGAAGCACACAATCAGTTTAATTTAATATTTGATCATTTGCTTTCTTCTAAATTATGATTTTAGTTATAAGTAAAGAACCTAACAACGGCCGAACTTAAAGTCATTTCACTGTTTATCTAAAGGTCGTCTAAAACCACTTCAAAGAAATTGGCTCTAAAGAAGAAAAATATATACTGTTGTAGCTATCATTATTTGAGGGATATGCAAGCAAATGTTATCTACAAAAATGAAGTCTTTATGATTACGCTACATACTCTATGTACTAATCGGAAACTTTTACTGACATTGAAATAATTATGTCACCTTAGGAAAGACACAGACTTCGTTAATAAATATGATCTATAACACAATATATCTAAGGTACTGAATCTACATTTCTTACTTACGATGTCATTGGCCATTCGACTTTTAGTTTTGTGTTTGTCGTTCAGCCTAATCTCGCAAAATGCAGTGCCCTTCAAGTATAGTAACTTCGTTGAGATCATAATCAGTAAATAAACAAAAATGTATCTTGACTCTAAAAATGCATAATTACTTGTTTTGCAGTTTAATTCTAGCGACGTTTTGAGCAAAGCGTTTTGGTATGCAAAGTTATGGAATAAATGCAGAGGATGGAAACGGTAACATTTCATATGACACGCCAAGGGTCGAGGAACAGATTGTAAATATCACAGGTAGGACTTTTTCACTGTTCAGGCTCATTGTCATCTACTCAGTAGCTAATATTATTATAGCATCATAGACAATTTTTAGACATTTTTACACAAGTTTATATTATATAAAGGACGGGTTCACACGACAAATTTTAATCATGGTTAAATGCTTGTACACTTTCCCGTTTAATCAACTGGCGATTGAGACCCTCCGGGGTTTCGCTAGTAGAGGGCATTACGAGAAACCTGCATGGCTGCCAATGTATAGATTGTGATTCAGGTCAAGAGTAGCAATTGTACTGTTAAACCAAGCTTGCGAGGTGGGTTATAATCTGAGTTGATTACAGCGTTGTTGCGGAGTCAAGCGTCCAATCGTATCAAAACTTTAATAGCCTGCGTCGCAAACAGTTGTAAACATTCGTGTACACAGTCTGCGCAACGGCTCCAGTTTGCTTGTTCTGAGAATCCCGCTGTTTTTCACGAAAATAAGAAACCATTTTTGATTGGTTATTTTGTTACGCGCTTTT
>JANVCJ010093949.1:0-18183 GCA_026413505.1 Epizoanthus ramosus
GTTTTTTCTTATGGATTTTCATGTGATAAAAAGAAACTTACATGGCTGTTTGAAGATACGGCTTTTATCTTCTCGTGCCAAATTTTGCAATGTTATTACTTTCGACACTCGAAGATAAAAGCCATATCTTCGCACAGCCATGTAAGATCCTCTATGTATTGTATAATTATATCAACTAACATTGATTCAAACTTTGTTTCACTTGTAGCTGGACTTCAGAACAAGATTCAGAGGTAGAAAGGGATACTAAGATGTGGCAGAAACCTGTTGTGCAATATCTACATATTGCCCTGGAACACTGGTAATTGATTATCTGTTCTTTGTAACTATGGTAACCAGAGCCTTAGAGCCAAGCCTGTGTTGACAAGTAAAGTTTTCCTTGACCAGATGTATTGACTTTTTATATCACAGCTCATAGCACATTTTGGACCAAAATCCTTGAAAAGTCTTGGATTTTTTTTAATCCCATGTACAATACTTGTAGCTCTGGCAGTGCAGTATCTTGTGTGACAAAGTAATTATGCTGTCAAAATGATGAGCTGATAATATATGAAATCAGTAATGATGCAGTCCTGAATAAATGTTTGCTCTTGTGAAGTTATAAAATCCTTTATTATATGACAACTCTGATTTCTAGGGCCAATAACCAAATCACATGCTCTGATTGGCTGAAACTTTGGTCCATAACTTACCGTACAGACTTTTCGTCTGTAGCGCACGGACTAATTCAAAACAATGTTGAAAAAATTAAACAAAAATAAACACACCTGAGCCATATAATAAAAATCTTAATAACCTCGTTTGCTCGGTCTGTTTGGGAGAATATTTTGCCCTCGGTCTTTCGTACAGACCTCGCTCCGCTCGGTACAATGAAAGACCTCGGGCGAAATATTCTCCCGGACAGACCTCGCACTCGGTTATTAAGATGTTTTTACATTGGTTTTGGTTAGGAAACCTTTGACTTGGCCTTGTGCTTTGACAAGATTTGGTCCTTGAGATAATTGGTCCTTGACTTGTGAGGTTATAAAATCCTTTACATTGGTTTTGGTTAGGAAACCTTTGACTTGGCCTTGTGCTTTGATGTGAAAAAGGGTTTGTGTAGGATAGGGTAGGGTCTACACAAGGCCAACCAACTTATACCATTCATATAACCATCTCAAATGACTGACAGATGCCAAATCGTGGCCGACCAACTTATGGCAGTTACACAGTTGACGCTGATGTCAGCATCTGTACTTTTACTGTCACTCTTGTTTGCTGGGCACCATAAATAACTACTTCTTTTTCATGAACTGCATCTTCTTTTAGGAAGGGTTGACAGTTCAAGGTAGTTCTAAGGGGCTTTTTAAATTGGTGTTTTAGCTAGACTTCATGCATGGCTTGCGCTGTAGTTACAGAGCTCTGTTCCGTTGCTTGGTTGCGTGTAAGGTGGAGATATTATCATTCCTGAAAGTTCTTCCGAGATATGTTCACTGTGCTCGTGTGCACTTTGGCACCAATCTACATGGATCAGTTACCAAGCTACCACAATCTGCACTTGCACACTATTGTGCCATAATAATTTTAAGTGATAATAAAAGTAATATTAAAACGGACATAATTTTACATTAAATCTAGATAAAAAAGTTAAAAAGCTAAAAATGTTTAAATAGTGTTAAAGCCAATAACCTTGGTGATGCCTGTCTGTAAAAAATGTTTAGTTTCAACTGTATGTATGGAAGCATTTTGAGCCTTTTTTCTACGTAAAGTTTACTAATTACTTACTTATATTGCGTAGACTAAACATACATATAGACTATATATGATCTATTAATACTTTTTACAGTTAGATCAAAATGCAATAAAATAATATAAAACACATCAAATGCAACATTACGGAGTAATACTATGTTAAAACAGGCAGCTTAGTATTTTGCATCTGTATGACATCGAACACATACAAAAATATCTATCGCGCGAGTGTTTTGTAAGTCTATAGTAATTGATTGGGAATTGTTTTCGACAGCTGGGAGGATTCGATAAGTACCGCCCATCTGAACTGGTGCTGTATTCGATGACCTTTTCGAGAATCTGATGTAGTATAGGGGTGGAGCAGTTAACAGTTGAAAGCTTCAGGAAGCAGGTGCTTGCGATGTGCTGATAGCTTTGAAGTGGAACACTGTGTCACGTTTTTGCAAGTGTGGCATGTGGTATACTTCTGGTTGCCTTGTGGCACGCTTTTGGCAGCAAGTTAAATCAGTTTTAAAATAATAATAAATAGTCTTACGGCACGCTTTGTCACATTTTTTTGATTTTAAACAATGAGTATTATGGCGTATTGTTTAACTTCGTCGGTGTTCTAAACTGTCTCATCGGTGGTTATAGTTCAAACGTTTCGTGAAAAAATTACGCTTTCAGTTTTAGAACTGAGGGATTTGATTATTAAAAAAATGTGAGGCGGAATTTCCCGCTACAATGTGCCATCCCGACTTGTTTTTGTACGCCTGAATTTATGTCAGCTGGGAATCATCTGGGACAGATCTGGTGTAGATCCACTGAGACTAAAGTTTATCGGCTCAGAAGTTAGATCGGTAAAATGCTCAGACTTACTGTAATTATATCGAGGCCACTACATGTAATATTGGAGACATACATGCATGATCGCGTTTGCATTTGATTTCTAAAAAATAAAATATTTTTATGCCTTATGGTCAATTACCGATCGTAGTTACTATACGAACCGAAGCTATTTCGATGCATACATTTGAGGAATTTAAGTTCATTTGAGTGAACACGAGTGAACACGAGTTTAAATCTCATCACGTATAGATAAACCGTACTGTTTCGCGAGAGCAATTAACTCACAAAGATCAGTGGTTTTCTCAAGCGGTAGACCTGGAGAGCTGTTCTGGCTTTGAGAAAACCTATTCAAAAAAACAGCTTTACGTATACAAAAATAGGTATCGTATTCAAAAGGCAGGGAATTGGTGACAAGCTTAGAATTATTCTTATTGCCAATGCCGCTTATTTATATACCCTAAATCCACGTACAGGGTCAGAGATTTTTGTTATTCTCCTGAAGACGTGTATACAATCCCTCATGAATGTCTAACGACCAAACTAGACGGATAGTTTATTACTTACATATTTAGAACTGTTTTTAAAACAAAGACCAGATCTTTTTTGCTGAGGCTCGTTATTCTTAAGTTTGGGGAAACTTCAGCTTCGAATTCTTCGAAAAGTTGTTCTTAATTTTAGGAACAATAAATCTACTGAATGAAACCTCCAAAAGAAACAAAACAGGAAATATCGCACCATTTCGGCAATAGAACGTACCCGGCCTATATGTAGTGAGCATAGACTCCAATTTCTTGCAGTTTAGAAGAGAAAACATTGTTTCAACACTTATTTAGTCGAAAACAAACAGACAAACGTGAGTGAGAGTTTGAACACTCGTCATCATCCCGGCTTCAAGGATCTTCCGCAGGAATGTGTGCCATATATTATGTTCAAGGTGTTGTTCTAGTCCAGTTGTGAGTTCTGAGAATAATTCGTGTGTACTGTTGTCTGCACTTCGAGGTTTTTTAAGGTTTCACCGATATAGTTCTGTCCATATGAGCCGATTCTTTCTCGTACATAGGCTCAGTAAACCAATGATTAATTTATTATTTGTAATTCTGAAAACGTTCTCCAAGGAGAAGGGAATAGAGAGTCATTCTAGAGTCAATTATGTAGCAATATAAAGATAGGAGAATAACATCTATTAACGACTCTTTATAACTTCATGAAAACTAACTGGGTAATACGTGCATTGTAGGTTGTATGAACGCACGATTGACATGTTCAAACAATAGAAAAACTCAATCTATAATGAATATTTTGAGTCAGAGTAAAAAGAAATTATCTTCTGCGCTTGGACAGCAACAAACACGAATAGTGATATCTGAATGACAAAAGCGCGCGCGACGCTTATTTCCCGCGCAAAGTCACTAAAGCCGCGCCGCCATTGGTCAGTTCACTACTCCATTGTTTAACAGTAACGCGAGTCAAAAATTGCGTATTATGAACAATTGGCTATTATTTTTAAAATATATCAAAGCCTTACCGGCTCCTGCTTGACGAAAGTTGCTGATTATAATTTGAGGCCCTGCCCTTCAATCACTCAGAACACGACCGAGTGAATATTGCGAATGATAATCAACTGGTTAATCCCTAAATGTGGGAACAAGCCCAAAGACAACACACAAAAGGCACAGAGTGTATTGCCGAATACGCCACCAGTTCAAAGCTTTCTTAATCACCAATATCATAAAGACTGCTAGTTTCTTGAAACCACTCGCCCTAATCGCCTAATCGGCTTGTCAACTGGACACTCAATAGTTTGGTTAATGACTGCTTAATCTCTAAGTGCGTAACAGCGTTCGCGGCCGTTCGTGTCTGCACAATGCCGAATGCAGTACTAGTTCAAAGCCACGATATAGCACCTGCATCATTAGGTCTTCTAGTTTCGACCTCCGCCCTATCCATTTTCTGAATACGACACTGAATACTTCGATTAATCACTGTTCAATCTCTGAAGTGTGCCAACGCGTGTCTGTTTTTTGAATAATTCAGAATGCAGCACCAGTTCACATGACCCAACGCCATGGACGTAGACACCTGTATCATGAAGTCTTCTCGTTTCAACTTCCGCCCTATTCAACTCGCTAATTGTTCCCTAAAGTGTGCCAAGGAGTACCGGTCTGAATTACTCAGCAATTCAAAACTATAGACACCTGTATTATGAAGTCTTCTAATGTCTACCTCTGCCCTAATAATCTCACTAATTGATCGCTGAAGTGTGCCAGCGAGAGCCACTGCTTAATTATCCTGTGATTCAAAACTATGGAAAAGTGATTCATTAGCTTCACTTGTGTTAAGACACAGATCCAAGTCTTTGAGTCAGTTATGCGTACCTTATTGTCTCAACCCGTATCCTAGCTAAAATATTTACTTGATACAATTACTGGATTATAGTGGGGAATTAAATGTAAATATAAGTCTACTGTATATTGAATCCTGAAAGTAGCGATAGATATTGTGCAAGCATTTTCAAACCAAATTATCAAAGTGTTCTTTTAGTTGCAAAATTACTGTGTTATCAAAATACAAATCTTGCTTGATGCGCAGGTTGTAAATGTGTGCTCCATCGACAATTCAGTGAGTGCATATAATACAAATGTCACCTGCAAAAATTGCTTTTCATTGAAACTTGAAAGTGTGCTACTGAAGAGCAGTTTTCTAGAAAAACGCCTACACGCCACGATTCGTTTGTACATTTTTAAAATTATTTTGCGTGTTCTTAGAAACCAACAAGAATTGAAGTATCTTTAGCATCATGTTTCGCCAATAAAAAATTGAACATCACTTTATATTGAGACTCGTAAACTGTAAATATATATATAGAGATATAAGCTAAATTTGAATCAAATTATTCTATGTGGAGGCCATAATGACAAAACTGTGTTCAAATTGATTAGACATTCCATAAGTTGAGACAAACACTGTACTGAACTGAGAAGATTTTGTAGTAAGACCCAAAATAAGGATAAGTTTAAAACTCGGTTTGTGCGCACCGCATGAAAACATATTAAAATTTTAAAACAGGTTGCTGGGAGATACAAGATACTTTTAAAATAGATGGCTTTCTCTTTGTCTTGGAAACTTTTTTCAAAGAGAAAACATTCGAACAATTTACCCTCTTGATCAAAGATTTCAGTTCTTGCTGAATTTGTCAATGGGTTTTTTAAAGTATTACTATTACACGTGAAGCCCGCACAGTATACTCACTGAAGCCATTTAAAGCGAGTGTCAATTAGGATCTATTTGACAAAAGGCTAATTAAAAGCAAACTTCTTGGTTTTCATTGCTAAAGAAACAGAACCACTACAGAAAGCACTCATTTCGGTATCGTTTGGCCTCGTGGCTGTTGCGAAATTCTGTCACGCATGAACTGGAAGAGGGAAAAGAAAATTTAATCAGTTATTCATCCCTGGCCGGATTTGCGTAATTTTTCTATTTTACTTCGATCTACAATACAAATTTGAATATCTCGTTTATTTGATGCCAGCTTTAGCACCTCCTCTCTTGTGGACATTAGCCGTGAGAATGAGTGTCAGGGGTCAGTTGTGTATGGATGCCGATCTTTCCAATATTTGCAATAATAACAAGATCCATTGTTGCTTCCTAAAATAACTCGCGCGCGTGAAATTAAGCAACCTTCTAGAAGCCAAAATACAGGCTAAATATAGTTTTAAACATAAACTGCGGTTACACGTGGCCCAATTGCTAGATGCAGTGACTGGACAAATGATTGACTTAGTATTCCAAACCATTTCTTTGTGGCTTCCTTTGCCATTTGAACTTTTTGTTCCATTTATCGTCGGTATGAGTGTATGGGTATCTATGTGTGTATATGTGTGTATGTCTGTCTGTCTGTTTGTTTGTTTGTTTGTTTGTTTGTCCGTCTCCCTGTCTCTCTGTCTCTCCGTCTCTCTGTCTGTCTGTCGGTGTGTGTGCGTGAATGTGTGTTTGCGTAGCTGTTTGGATGAGACTCTGTGTATCAGTTTACCTGAGTTCAACGTTAAATAGTCAAATTTTAGTGTAAGTGTATCTAGGTGATATGTTTTTCATTCAGTTCTGCGAAGTATACCCAGGAATATAACAATAAAATTTACCTTCATCGAACATCTTATGAACTTTATGTTTCTGAGATCGAGTCTGAGTTTGAGAGTTCAGTATACATTGAAATATCAACCATAGCTTCCAGTTACACGTAAATATTTTTGCAGTCAGAACGCAATCACATAGAATTGTTTCAAGTGATCGCAGTGACATAGCGGCTCTGTTCCATAGTACCATAACTAGCAAGGATTCTAGATCTTGTCTAACATTTTGAGCGCTAATATATAAGCACTGTTTCGGTAGCGTTTGAAAACTAATTTTGCCCAATTTTCGCCGTGACTTCGCCTTCGGAATTTGGTTGAGTATTTCTTGAAATCCTGTTCGACGTAGTCCGGCGCGCCTCTTCTTTCCCAAATCCGGATTCTACTGACTTTACAAAGCATTACGGCTATTCAACATGCTAAAAGCACAGAAGGAAACCATTTTCTAGCTATTGGCATAAGAATTCGGAACTTTAACATAATCGTAGTTGTTTGTCCCCAGTTCTTGTTATTTCTCTTCTGCTAAATACCCACTTCATTCCAACTTGTGTACGTGCAAACTCTCGCTATAAAAATACTGCATGTATAATGTATAATGCATGGATTTATCTATCTTCCAGCGTTTTCAGAATCAATTTCAAACTGGAATGTTTCTCTTCTATAATATTACAAGTATAATATTACTGCTAATATTACTACTAATATAGACATAGTGTTACCCTGCTATTAAAACATGGTGGACTACCTCAATTCTGACAGCCGAGTTTTCCACACCGAAGTGAATTATGTCGCTGAAAAATGTTGACAAAGCTGCTATTCCACATGAGGTTGGTGTATGCTAAATCTGAGTTTTTGTTTGCATTGGAGTCTCGTTTTTGGCATATCAGACATGAGAAGAGACGGGAAAGGACTTGTGAAACATAAATTGTCATTGCTGTCACTTGTCTTTCATGCACAGTTGCACGAATTGATCTTGAAACCAGAACGACATTCTCCTCGTTTAAAATCTTATAATTGTCGCAAAGACCTTATGCTGTACTTGTGGACGGATTTCAGTTATAATCGGAAAAATATCCTGATGTATTTGACGCGAGGAAATAATGCTAATTGATTCAGTGTTATATCCACTTGATACAAAAACTTCAGTCTGCACATACCCAAGTCTAGGGTCCTGTGCATACGGATCTCGCCGCCTTCATTTGCGGAAAACACAAAATTATTTTTGGGTTTTCATGCCCCGTCCGTCAACGCGTTAGTTAATTCAGTGGTTGGTTCCAATTTCACCGAAAATGGAACCTTTCGAAAACGGATTCGAAAGCCTTGGAATTTTTTGAAAACGCAATTTTTTTGTCTCTGCAATATTCCTTGAAAACACAACATTGTTATCGTCTGCATGAGGCATTAAAACACAAAAATAAATGAAAAGTTTCTCTGTCCACAGGAATACGTTTTCGGAAACTTTCGTTTTCAAATGCGTGAAACCGCATCCGCGGAGACAGAAGCTAATGAAATCACTTTGCTTTGGCCGTGTAGTAATATAACTAGGAAGCTTAGATCGCATTGACAATGTCATATTCAGAAAAGACAAGGACAGAATACGAGTAGGTCAGTTCCAGGTTAAACAACCGAAATATCTCGGTTAGTCCAAGTTGTATACCACGGCATTCTATAACAAAACTGGTATTTATATATTATGCTTATATTTCGTGGATTCAATTATTCGACCGAATAATATATATAAATTCTTACAACCATTCCGCGAAACTGTCGAAAAAATATATTAGGAAAGTGGGATTTACTATCGATTTGTGGTTCAATTACTGAGGCATTACCGCAACACAACTCACATTGTGGAAAGACACTGAAAATGCCGATATCAATAGTTTATCTTATTACAAAGAGTAAATGACTTAACTTCAATTACGCCGAGTGCACAATTCAAAGAAATAATCTATCAGAAATTGTTGAGACCCGCAATTTAATTGGAACACTCAACGGGTTTCGTTATCATATTTTCATAACTGATACGGACAAAAATGGCTTTGATGGTGAAAACTGGATCACCTTAGAACAGAAAGTATAATGTCACCAAGCCCAAAGAATTTAAATTATCACTGATATTACTGTCACAGTGAATCAAAATGACATTCTAGAATTTACCTTGGAAGGGTTTTTACCTCGGCAGTACAGGATGATTCTATTTTCAATAAATTGTAATGCACTTTTGACATTGCCAGTTATTTGTTGTATTTTTTGTTTTAAAGCATTTTAATCAGTATAACTAGCATATTTGTTGAATATCGTTTTTTTTGCTTGACAACGGCGTTTAGGTTTGAAATATTTAAAAATGAAACCTACAAGTTTAAATGACAGATACATAGAGTCTGCAAACGTGCATTTTGAATGTAAATTTATAGAATGATACAAAATGTATTCTTTTTTCCTCAGTAAGAAATCTAGCATTTCGCTGGTCGACACTAGTTAGAATTGTCCGTTGGTACGTATACATCGGTGCGGTGTTGAAATAGGAACTATTAAACAACTAAAAATGTGAGGTTACTGCATATGGTTCTCTCATTTTGCGTAAGATCTTAGTGTCTGCACACTGTTTTATATTCTTTTTTTTTTACTTAACTGACAGGCAACGTTACTAATCAAGCCTGAGCTTTGATTTTGGCGGCGCTGGAAAGAAAGTGGTTCTTATTTCCAGTGGTACCCGAAACTAAGGCTACCCGCCGCGACAAGAAGAAATATCCGATATTCATACTAGACGACAATATGTCTCTGAATGTTACTGTATACAAATCAGTAATAATGTATATCTTGGCTATACGTCTAAAGTTTGCCGGTAAATATGTTAGATCGCATTTAAATAAAGTTGCTAATGTTTTGTAGATCAGAAGTCGGGCTTCAAATCTTCCGCTCAAAAGAACGATTTGAGCAATTATAAGAAAGAAGCGATTCAGAAATATTGGCTTCAACATAGCCATAGCAAGTCAGTGATAATTTCCTCAGTCTATTCCCCTATCATTACTGTTCCTTCACTATCATCAGCCATCACTTGCCATTATTCTCTGTTCGAGGTTGGTTAAGCAGGAGATTTGCTTTATAGCAGATCCAATTTTACTCGATGTCGGCACTCGAAATTAAATTAAAAGGTTCAAATATGTTCTTGAGCTCTTGCGTTAGACTAACACGTTGTGGAACAGAGAGCTATATAATTGATTACCAGAGATATTGATCAACTAAAATCGACCCAAGTTATATATCCACCTTTAATATCACGACGCATTATAGCACTGAATGTAGACACCATTTTACTCCATTTCTTCAGAATTTATTTTCAGTTTTGCGATAGCTTACTAATATTACATTGTTACACCGTGGTTCAAGAATTAGAAATTCTTCAAATCAATTTTTTAAAATTAATAGCGTTTCTATGATTATTATAACTTCATTGTCATCGCCGGCTGGGAGACATTTTGCTGCTATTTTTAATGATATCAACGACTTCAAGTTGGCCCTTCTTGTGTAACTGGGATTTTGGCGTCATTAAATGACGTTTATGGATTGTATATAGCTTATGTGCAATCGATTAACGAGTCTGCGACATTAGTCATTACGCAGTTTACAGTAACTTGAAGTTACCAGGTTTGAGTAAAATGCTGCCAAAAATAATAATATCGCACGAAATCAAAAGCTTAGAGGATACTTTTAAACTGACTTCAAGTGAAAGAGATATTAGCAGTCATCGAGGCAGTGCTTAAAAGTTAACAGTCGTAACTTGCTCGATATTTTTCGGTGTAAGTATCACCAACATCGACTAACACAGTGTTTCTCTAGAAACAGTTAAAGTCGGAGAAAGAATGCATTATAATGTCAGGATATTTTTCGTAGCATTTCATCTAATAACGAGTTCATTCATTGTGCTTTTTACGATTCCTTCTAAATTGTTGCAAACAGGAACCCTAGAAACAACACGCAAAGCTATTTTACTGTTCTTTATCTGTCTTACTAAGAACTCACTTTAGCAATTATGTAGCCGAGGAGATTTAATTATTAAATTTGACTACGTTCACCTGTCAAAAGGATCTCATTTCCATATCTTGTGACCAGGTGCCGTATAATTGTTTGCCCGCGCCATTGGGGAAGCGTTGGATTTGAATGAACGTTCAAGAGATTGGCCAATAGTGTGTTAGTATTTTAAGACTTGGTGTAAATTATCTCTTTTGTATGTCTTAAACAGAATATTGGAGAATAATTATATTATCATGGGTTGGAGTTAAGAAAAACATCTTGTAGAATAGAAAATGGCAATTTTATTAGATATAGATAAAATGTGTTTCGTGAAAAAGTACCTCGACGAGCACAATGAACGCTAAAGGAACACCGATATTCTGAGACGAAGCTGTGAAAATCACAGTTTTATTCAAGCCGAGTTTCTTTTGTGCTCTATAAGCGGTCCATAATAAAAATAAAATTATCAGTAAAGAAAGGATATTAAAAATGATACCAATCGTTTGTTTTCGCTTTGTGTAGAAAGAAAAGGCTTCTACTGCAAATACCGAATTAACACAAGCAACGCTTCGTACTGTATCCACGAATTACAGCCACGCGACTTGCTTTTACTAAAACAAATGTTTTGATTTAAAAATGCTAATGTCTTGTTAATGACCCTGTCTTTGTTGGTCTTTAAAAATTATTTCTCAAATTATTCATGCAGCACGTGCGTGCTTTGATGGCGAATGGACAAAGCGAATAGTATGTAAAGTAGCCAATAAGAGCTCGCCTCGAGGAGTATCTTTCTGTGATTTGAATCAGAAGTAATAAAAGACTTTTTAACCCTCCCACACCTTTCACGCTCGCACTATAGGCTCGAGCTTAAAAGCCAGGTTTCATTTGCGCGTAAGCAGCTGTGATGCGATCATTTGATCTCGTAGATGTCATCTTTACAAGTTCTCAAGTTAATGGATGAAAAATGAGCAACAGATTCTTACAGCGCAAAGAAACTCAAAAATTGCAAATATAAGAGAGAGGGTAATTTGTCAGAAGCCGACCGCCTACAAACTACGCAATTTGTTTGGTTTCTTGGCAGAATTAATATTATTTTGGCAGTTTGTTATACCAGAAATATTCCTTAATCAGTCGAAAAGTGGGTTTACAAGATCAAGAACGGAGTGGATTTTATAACAAGCAGACGCCGCGAAACAGACACTTTCAGTTGACTTAAGCTTATACGAAATGGCGGACGACGAACACTCGACCACTTCGCTTCTGAACTTCGTGAATTGTGCTACGAACAACATTAAACAGGCTCTTGACAGGCCGGTTAAACCGAAAAGGAAGGTGAACCATCGGAAATTTCTTCAGAGACAAATGAAGGGGAGGCAATGCTACGAAAACACATGGGTCAGTCTGGGAGATTTCTCAGCGTTCCAGACACCGGAAGGTATACCCGAAGAAGGAGTAAAAGCCAGTCAAGTTAGAGACTTGAAGGCACGCAATGTGCAAAAGCAACCGGAGAAAAAGTCGAAAGACACTACAATCACGGCTGCAGAGTCCTTAAATGCTCTTTTTGATCCTGAAAAGCTGAAGCCTAGAGCCCCAAAAGAAGCTGTTGTTTCGCGCAGTCAGCCACTTCAAGTTCCAAAATTTCCTTCTCATCCATCGCCACTGCGAAAACGAAAGTTACCAGAATCATTTTGGAACGAACCCGCTAAAATGGTGCGCTATAATCATGGGCAAAATTTCCCTACGCCAGCTCGACCAATAAACACTCATATCGCGTCAAGTGATCTTCAGAGACACGATATAGAATTTTTAGACTGGCTTGGACCAGAACTAGACAATCTTCTTGAACAGTGGTCGGAATCTGAAAGCACATCGACGGACTCCGGCCATGAAGCGAGTAACCACTCAGAAACATCATCCGCGGCAGATCCCCTCTCACCTACTGATTCAATCTCAGATTCGTCCGAGCACGGAACAGCAATTGACGATTTTTGTGAGCAACTTGTACATTTCACAGCGACCAATGGACAACCGACTTACCATGCTGTAAACCCGCTACCGCAAAGTACTTATAACCGGGACTACAACACTAACGAGGCGTCGAACGCGGCATATCTTCACGCAGAAGCCGCACCGATCAGCGCAGGCAGTGGAATGTATTTCAACGGACAGTTTAGTCTGCCTCTATATCCTATGGCAGTTACACAGCACAACCAAGTAGCGTCATGGCCAAATTCTGTTGTATCTGCGCCACAAACTTATAGTTTAGGTTACACGGCGCTATCCTAATTTGAATTAAACAAGCGCAGGTAACAGTTCAAAAGTACTGTTTGTGAATGAACGGTCGCCGCAAGCTGTCACTTGTACAGACCTTGATACAAATATTGAATATTTATCAACAAAATGCTAAAATAATATTTTATAGTATTTCTCAGGGTAGTTGGGTCAAGCGTTCATTTTGAGCGTTCTGGTAATAAGTCTTTGAATGATTTTAAGGTGAAACAAGTTTCGTTTCTAATACTGTTCAGAGAATATTCGTTGCTGATAAAAAATACGCTTGACAATGCCAACTTTTATTTACTGGATGTTAAAATAATCTTTTTGTGATCAAATGACATTTTAAAAGTGCGGTAATGACTTATTTTGGTTTGTGCCTTACTACCAAACTCCTGCGAGATTACGAGCAAGATATACAAGCACAATTCCTCTGATTGTTCAAGTATTCTGGCCAAAGCCCAGATGAAACAAGAAAATCTCAAATATCTTTGTAATTTAAATTTTCTTGAGTTTATATTCACGGCTTGACCGAACTACCCTGGTTTGAATATATTTCTTTTTAATATCACATTTAATAAGTATTCTTTGACAATGAGACAGAAACATTTTATCGAAGTTAAAGAAAACAATTTTAGCTTCCTTTTGTCTCGGTAATTCTTAATATTTACAATTTTTCGAGTGAAATATTACATAAAGATTTTCATTTCGCGAAACAAAACATGAAGTAGAAATTTTGTAGTGAACCCCATAAAGGTGATAAAACAACATTTGCAATTGAATTGAAGACTTTCTTGACTTTTTTAGCAAGGAGATGATTTCTCCAAAACACTGAATAAAACCTAAATTACCCATTCACACAATTCGTGCTGAGTTAGGCCGGCTGACAAGGCGGCTGCAATTGAAAAACGAAAAGCGCATCATGACAGTGTTGCGTGTGTATACACAAATTTTACCAAGCATGTTTCGTCATAAAGACATCTTTGTCATCTGTTCTGTGAGATATTAACTCACCAATCAGAATAAAGGTTCTTCACAATTTGGATGGCGCCTTGCTTATAATTCTGTCTCGCCGTGTATTCAGCTGGTATCTCAAACTAAAGCGTTTATTCATACCACTCCTCCGCGTTAAAAAATTCTGTGTGGTTCTCATAAGAGAGCATAGAATCTGGATACAATACTAAAATTTTCAGCAGTTAAAAATGAACAAATATCTGTCCAACTGCTTTGTAATGAGAAACTTATCATTAAAATATGTACGATTTAATGATGGCTTTTGTGCGTTCATAAGTCTGTTCTTTTGAGTAGTTAAAACTGCCTTAAGCGATATTTTGGCGGATTTGATGATGAATGTATGTGTGCGAATGTTTTACGATCGGCAGATTTAATCTGCGCGTAGATTTATTTATACTGACTCGTGCTGCAGTCATTTCCGCTGCCTCTTTCATACTACCACCACCACAAATGGAGTAATTTAATGTTTGGAATAACTCGTTATCTCTTTTTGATGGAAACTTCCTCTCCGAGTACAGGAAATTCACCTTGCTTTTTATAAATCGCCCATAAGCCGTGCTCTTTGCCTTCTAGTCAGGAAACTTTAATTAGAGAGTTTGGAATAGTGAGTCTTTGTCGAAAATGTCACAATACTAACAAACAAGACAGATCTCCAAGTGGTTGTTTAATTAAATGTGTATTTTCTAAGGAGCGATACAATATGAATCATACAGATTATGAATATATCAGACTTGGAACTTCAGTTTCTTGAGTTGTCAAAAATTAACTGTAAAATGTTTTTCAGTGGAATATTATTGATAAAATTGCCTTCTTTGATGTGTAGTACGTGTGTGTGTGGGAATTGTGTCATTTTTGTTTTAATGTTTTTGTGTTCATATCTGGTTTTGGTTTTAGTTTATATTGATGTGTTTGTTTTCCCGCCGTTTTGTGTAAGTATCTAATCTAAATCAAAATTCGTTGATAGTATTTGGTTAGGAGAAATAATTGAAAATGCTAAACCAAATCATGGCCGAAAGATTCAGCACCAATAAACAACTCGCTTGCATGTTGGAAATGTGAATGTCTTGTTAGGTGGGCGGGGAAGAACATGTCAGTCATTGTCAAAAACAATTTTCAGACACAAGTAACGGTCCTTATCTTCCTTATTTGTCACCCAGTCAACTTCTAATCACTAAACAACGGCTAACAGCTGGATTAACAAATAATAGGCCACTGTTAATAGGTTTTTAATCCCGTCAAAAGTGTTTGGGCTGATAAAAAAAACTCCTTGTTGAAACACAATGTGTTGATTGGTTTGTTTTGTACAACTCACAGAACATTTTCATAGAGAAAGTTATAGCTAAACTTAACGTATTTACATCCGAAATTCGCAACGATTTCTGACTTGGTGGCGGGAAAGAAAATCATTGCATGCGCTAAACGGGCTTAAGCTAGATTCGCTTGTAGAAGTTGACTTATGAATCGTTCAGCTTAATTTCTTGGTCTGTGTATTGCTTTGAATTCTTTTGTTAATTGTTTGCCTTTAACTAGTTAAAGTCACTAGTTTTGCGGAATTACTCGTAATTGTATTTTATAATTAATGCAACCGGCTCAACTCTACCACAAAACAACACCAGCATTCTTACCAAAACAAAGTCTCCTTGCAAAACAGCATCCTTACCACCCGCACATACATTTTCTACATGCGTGTGTACATACGTAGATGGATGCTCGCACACACATTTACCTACATACGCACATGCACATACAGCTCGCGTACACACAGACACACTGATGCATAGTTGACAATGGTCTACCTCCTTCAGGCTTTCGACAAATGCACTAACTACATTTATAATAATAATAATATATAATAATATATTCAACAGTCAGTTTCATTGTGAAATGATACGCTACCATTGGTCAGATTTGATCACATGACGTTCTTTGGAGGGTTATAATCGGCGATATTGCGGAGCTATCTCGATCTTACAGTGACGGCTTCTCATACTGTCTTTCGGTTTCAAACTGTCTTTCAGTTTCTATTTCTTTGAGCTGTACAAATTTCACAATTCCGTGGTTCCTGCTTTCGCCTCGTGCAAGATGTTCACACTCCCAGCAAATTCGGTCAGCCTCGGGGCCTGTATGACTCGATACAACAGGCGACAGAAATACTTTATTGCTAAATATACACAAGCATGTGGACAGTACACGCGCACATACGCACTCACGCCGACGCACAAGGGTGATATACCTTTTAAAATTTTTAAGAAACTTTTGAAACCTTTTTTGATCAATATTTGCCCGCTTTTATACGTTTTCTTTCAGGTTTGTTGCACCTTTAAATATTTTGTTGTGAAAAATTAAGGCTTTATAATTTTTTGTATCGTTATGTTGTATTCACGTTTTCAGAATCGATGTTTGTTTCTACGCATTAATTAGTTGATATGTAAACGTGATTGATATATATATATTATGTAACCATGGCAACAGTCGTCAGCACTTCAATTCGCCACTCCATAAACTGCAAAAGGACTGGAGTGGGGAATGAAGATTCTCCCAAGCGCGAGAGCGCGGTCATAAGTTACTCATCTCCTGTACACGGTGATGATACTGCAGTTAAGCCACAACATGGACTGACAATAGTGCTTCAAATAGAAAACATCTCCGTGTTTTCCATCGAGTTATGGCACACGAGTGCAAGTTTAGGAGGACAATAAATAGTTGCGGTAGCACGAGTTGAATGTGATAGTATATTATTATGGATTAGTATAGGAAACACCGCCGTTCGAGAAGAATTAACGACAAATACCACGAGTATGTGATGAAAGTGTCAGTAATACCACGAGCGTGTGGCATACATACATAATAATAATAACATATAACATATAACATACTAGTACATATCTATAATAGAATCGAAGTTCCCATAGTGGCTTCTCCCTTTTATCAAATACGCCTGGTGTTTTTCATTAATTCTTCGAGAAAAACGGTGGTGTTTCCTGTTAATGGTACAACTACAAAAAAATACAATTCGTTTGGTGATCGTGAGAGAATTTTTCGCAAAGTTGTCAGATGACAGTGCCAGTTAGTGTTTTAATAGCACATGTATGAAAAGAAATAATTGCACGCTAAACAACCAATCAGAAGCCAGTATTTTTTCAGGTGGATGTGCTATTAGAAAAAAATTACAACGTCCGTAAATATTTCACTCCAAGTTCCTTTGCTCTTGTTTAACGAATTTTCGCCAGTTTACTATTTCTAGTTTGTGATTTATAAGCAACTGTATGGAATTTTTTGCTGGGTGGCAAGATATAGTTCTTATTTGAACGGGATGCTAGAATGTCAGTGGTCGTCGGTACCCCTCCCCCCAAGGGCTGCTAGGTAGCCCTATATTACCCCTCCCCCAAGGGCTGCTAGGTAGCCCTATATTACCCCTCCCCCCAAGGACTGCTAGGTAGCTCTATTTTCAATGTCTAAGGTATGTCCTGAACTGTTGTTTATTAGGTAGATCAATTTCGGAACATATATAGAGAAAGACTATATATATCCGTTTTGTATGTCGTCAAACTATGAGTTGGCTTTTTGGACAGTCGGTTTTGGAGTTTGATCATTCTGTAGAAAGCAAACTGTTTCTGACGAGAAAACAAGTCCACTTCGCAAATTATAAAGAACAACATTGCTGTTAAAACAGATACGAATCATTGCATGGTGATGCAAATATTAGTCGACCATTCCGTGGGAATTGATTTCTGTAACACAGACAGACCCAACTACACAACTCGCACATGTGTCAAACTTGAAAGCTGCCATTATCTAATATTTTATGTTAGCTTAACCTTTTGAAAGTGTTTGGTGAGTGGTAAAATTTTTGTGACAGCTCTGCTCTTGTATATGTGGTTTGTCGCTTTTTCGCCCAGCTCAGTGGAAGTGACTGCCTCGCGCTCGTGAGCGAAGGGTGCATCATCGGTATTTAGGTCAAGAATTATTCTAGGAGCTTTTTTTCTTCTCGCTCTTCTTACTTTCCGTTAATTTAGAGGAAGAATCTACTACAACAATAAAGCCAAGGGGGTTTTGATTTTATAAACTTATTGCGAAGATTTTAACGGAATTTATTTCGATTTTTAAAATGCAACATACACTTCTTTTTTTTTAAGAACCAGTAAAATTTCACTCAGGCTCAATGTTCTTATTTTTTCGACAATTTGAGGCTCAAAATGTT
>JANVCJ010093950.1:0-10172 GCA_026413505.1 Epizoanthus ramosus
CAGGGGGAGGGGTTGGGGGAGGTACTCCCTTACATGAGCTATATAGGTATGTGCGGCCCCAAAGGGTGTGGTTTTCGATCCGTTTTGGTCTGAAATTGGGTATACATTTTGATCATTTTGGTCTGAAATTGGGGATGGTTTTTGGAAGAAACTGTGGAGACTTGCTCTGTTATCAGATATTTTGGGGCACTTCACAAATATTTGCACCCAAAGTACGCAAACAGAACCCATCGATTTTAGGGTAGGGACTGAAATTGGGTAGGGAAATTCACATATTTTGGTCTGAAAGTGGACAAGGGTTTCACGAACTGACGGGCCGCACACCACCAAGGAGTACTCCCCCGGAAGGGCACACATGGGCCGTATATCGGCTGCCAGAGGCGTCTTGTAATGCTTTCGGTTCGACCTCGTCAGCTGTGTCTTTCGCAATTCATACCAACCGGCTACAACGATTGACAACAAGCCCAACACACACTGTAAAACGTTATTGACAAATGTTGTAACGATTTGAACGGCCTTTGTACAACATCGCCCACTGTTGTACAAAATTCGTGACAAAGCCTTGTCGAATTAATCTAAAACCAATCGAAGATATTGACAAAAAAAAATTTCTGATCAAAATATCACCTCTAATACAGGACCTTGTATCTTCGTTTCGAATTAACGAAAACAAATTCGTATTTGACATTTTGATATTTGGATAGGAGGCAGTTTCTATCTTATTACGAGAGGCCAGAAAATGTTCTTCTGCCCTGTCGGGGACCAGAACAATTGTCACATCAGTTCACCTCAATGACAGTTATGACGTTATGATGAAAGTTCGATTGGTGCTTTGGGTAATATTCCCTCCGCTTCCCAAACAGGGTATTGCTATCCAAAGTGCAAATCAGGTCACTAGGGGACGGGCCATTACATTACACCCACTTTGTCCCCCTACTAAATAAATGCTACTTTAAAAATCTCAATCGTTCTGCTCAAACCTAGTATACACTTATTTGCTTAAGAATGCTGTCCATTCTCAAATTTCATTGATGAGTCTTAAATTATTCACAAACAAAATAAGCATCAGAGTAACCGTAACCTAAATTTAGTATTAATTTTGCATGTAGATTATTCCCGAGCACACCTCAAGCATGCATGCTCCACCACCACTGACATCAACATATAAAAACCTAAACTGCTTTGCTAAATCCAGAATTAATTCATGTACATCCAAACATTTACGCCAGTTAGCAAAAACCTGCAACATAACTATTTTGTGTGTGATCTATTCATTTTGCAATGACTTGAAACTTGAGTAAGTATTTGGTGTTACTCATATTTCTTATTACAGAAAATGTGGAACTTCTTGTGCCAGCAAGTTTCGAAACATTTTATGTTACTTTGAAAGCTCAGCAGTGAAATGACCAAGAAATAAAAATATAAACCTGTTGTGTTGTATAGTTTCCACATGACAGAAACTTTGGTTCTGCAAGTCCAACTATCTTGTTTCTTTCAACTGGAAGGGCCGACTATGAAATTCTCAGCACCTGTGCTCATATTTGTTGTTTATCTCATGAATTGGCCCCAGATGTGAACACCATCTGCCACAGACTATTTAGACTGGCTGGCATCTGAATAGCTAATAGGGGTAATGATGTCTCTATAAAATGCATCAGTGACAGGACTCATGGTGATTTGTTATTCTTCACATTGAGAAGACAGGTAGTAATCCCTGTAAAGTACCAATGTGTAGAACACATTGTCCTAAAGCACATTAAATTGTCAGCACTTGCTCCCACTCAAAATACCAAACTATTGTTGAATCTATATTTATTCATAAGTATGATGTACATTAAATAGCTTAAGTGTACATACATGTAAGTATAGCTGCATGCATAAACAAGTCTTATGTGTTATATCCCCTAAGGGAGGTTGCAGTTGGGGCTCAAGACTCGATTAGTTTTAACTACTTCTGGAGTCCAGAACACTCGTAAAATTTGCAATTTATGTAACTTTCCTTCCTTCATGTAAAACATTTGAGTGTAAATAAATTTGTTGTTGCATAGTAACTTATTTAGATTTAGATTTAGAACAAAGTACCAATGAAAGTGTTATTCTACTCACAACTAACTTAATTTTAAATATCTTGCTTGTCTGACACTATACTCATACAAGACCTGCATATAATGTAGTTAGTATACATAGTTATGGCCAGTCCAGTGTTACACTGTACACATACAGTACAGTCTATTGAACATGATGGCAGGAAATGCCTTGTTTAACATCCACTAATCGGTATGCCTTGCTTATTAACTAGTGTTCAGGCATCAACTCACTTTTGCAAGTAGGTCAGGTACTGGGGTGTTTATATCTAATACTCTCTTAGATGATAATATCTGATGATAGTAGGTATAGCACAACTCATCACTCAGCTGAAGTTTTAGTTCTAACCCTTTTCAGCCCCTAATTAACACACCAAAATAATGAGCTACATACTGTATGGTGTACATGTACAATTACTGCTGAATCTCTATTCAAGATTATAAAGTCAAGTGTTTGGGGAATTTCACAGTTCATTTTCAACAATACACTGTTCCTGATCAGTACCTTTATTCTCCTTACTAAGCTTTTGGGTCCAGCTGTTCAAAGAGTGGCTAGCACTATCCAGTGGATAAATCCTTATCCAGCAGATACATGTAAAATAACCTTAATATATAGTTAACACTTATCCGCTGGATAAGGATTTATCCGCTGGATAGCGCTATTCATGTTTTGAACAACTGGCACCAGGTTTATAGTACCTGTTGATATATATTATAAGGCAAGATAACAATTGTTATTTGTAAAACAGAAGTTTGATTTACAAACATCTTAATAACTCAGTGCAAGGTCTGTCTGTCAGGGAGAATATTTTGCCCGAGGTCTCATTGTACATTGTATGAAAGACTAGACTGCTCACTCGTGTGTTACTACATTCGACACTCGAAGATAAAAGCCGTATCTTCATACAGTTATGTAAGATCCTCTATTTATTATTATTATTATTATTATTATTATTTGTTGATAGTTGACTGGACTGAAAGGGCTAATATACATGTATATATCTCTATTTCAGTTCACAGATTATCTCCTGCAAGTAATTATAAGGCATCTACATCTACATGTACATGTAGCTGCTCCAGTTAAAAAGACCAGCACCAAACAGTCTACATGCATGCATCCATGGCCAGCTAGTACAACCAATAAATCAACTGGATGTCAAAACAGAGATCTACACTTCCCTGTTTCACAGTTCAAGTGGTTCTCTTACAACAAATGCGAAAATGTCATGTAGTATACATTTACATGTAAGCCTTAAACTGTGATTGGGAAAAGCAATCTTGACAGAAAGAGAAAGTCTGCAGAATTTCTGCAATTAACTCCAATGCACTGCTTGACTCAACACAGGTACATGTATCCAATTTTCCTGCATGGACCTATTTTTCAGGGGGCCTGCAGGTCTGTATTGAAGAAAGTGGGTCGTTGTTCTGAAACAAGGTAATGTAGCCAACTTACGTGCAGGAACTCTACTAGATCTAACCTGCTCAGTACACAATCATAATTTCTACTTTAACTTTAACTTTATTAGATTTCTATTGCGCAAACATCAATGGAGCATTTTCAAGCATTTTCTAATCACACTATGGCTTTTGCACCAATTGTGGTTGAAGAAAACAATTACAGTAATAGCATGTTTAGTTTCTAGAAGAATGGCATTGCATCTAATAAGACATTAATTCAGGAAATGACCATATACAATTTATCAGCGTTTTGGAAGGCTGGTTTAAAAGCAGAACAAGAATATTAACTCACATCACTTGTTTGATTTTTTCTTAGGATGACTATAGCTATAACACAGCTGGTTATAAGACCTCAGTACACCAGACCGAGTTCTTGTTATAACACAGCTGGTTATAAAACCTGTACACCAGACTAAGTTCTTGTTATAACACAGCTGGTTATAAGACCTGTACACCAGACCAAGTTCATGTTATAACACAGCTGGGTATAAGACCTGTACACCAGACCGAGTTCTTGTTATAACACAGCTGGTTATAAGACCTCAGTACACCAGATCAAGTTCTTGTTAAACTTAAGTCTTGTAACATACATGTAATGCATGCGCATGTCCCTATAGTAAATTATATGTAATTATTTTGTGCAGTAAATATTGCTTTTTTGAAAAAAATAAAGTTCTGATTTCAGTCTCTATTCACTGGTTTGGTAAATACTAAAATAATTATTCCATTTAGTGTCTGTGCCTTGCAAAAACTATTCACAGGGTTCGTACACTTTCATTGTTTCAAAAATCCAGGACTTTCCTGGAGTTTATCGATGCATTTTCCATGAGTTTCCAGAAGCATTTTGAAACAGCCAAAAAAGTGACTTTGCAGAAAATGTCTGACTAAGCCCTCCCTTCAACAATATGCACATGTACAACTGCACTTCTGTTATGGGATTTATAATATATGCAATTTACAAATGTGTGGCATGATATGGCTCATGCCCAGATCCTAGAACTTTTCTATTTACAATTTAATTTATGCACTGGATTGAAATGAAAAACATTTAAGCAGAGCCAGAGTGGCATGGGCTAACTTCCCAATGATTTTGTTTTTCAAAAAATAATTCCAGGACTTTCCAGGAAGCATACAAAGCCTGCATTCACCTCACCTCTTTCACGGCTTGGTGAATATCCATCATTAGCATATACATTTGTACCAAACCAGTGAATGGTGTTTTTCACGCGATCTGATTGGTTCCCTATCTCAGAATATCCCGCATTATTCTGAGCTCGCATGAGTGCACACTAATTGACAAAATGGCAGCAAGATCTCCCAAAACTAAGCAAAACAGTTCTTCCTCTCAATACATGAAGAAGTTAATACCATTTGGTTTGGGTCTGTTTTCTTCAAGGTAATTTTTTATTGTTTGGTGTAAACATTATACATTACTTCTTCTCTTAAAACAAACTTCAACTAAATTCAAAAGTGCTACAAAACCATGCGTGCCTTGTTGTAAGGCTTGGAAACACTTGTGTTGGAGCATGTTTATCCTGATCAATTGTCGTGATTGGAGTATTGTACTATTCTTAAAGAAAACAAAATGGGTAACTATGTACATGTACAGCGATTTACTGGTTTCGTATAACTATTAATGTTAATGCAATTATTCTCCTCAGAGTTAGTGAATAGCAAGTATATTCACCTTGCCGCATTCACAGCTCGGTGAATATCCTAATTATGCTAGCTACTCACCTCCACTTCAGAGCATAATTGTTCACTATACTTATATGTACCTCCACTTCAGAGCATAATTGTTCACTATACTTATATGTACCTCCACTTCACGAAATAATAATTGTTAAATATATACATGTATCTAATGGAGCGTTCACAAAATAATGTTGGGGGGGGACTGATGAGAAACTCTTTTCGTGTCTATTTTTTTGCATGACCCACCTTGTGCAATTACTAATTTTTCATGGACCCCCCTTGATACCAGCCTAATTATTTTGAAGTACCCCCGGGATGAGAGTTTATTTTTTCTGGCACCCCCCTTTCCCATCCCAATTTTTTCAGATACCCCCCATTTTCTCATCAGTCCCCACCCCCAACATTATTTTGTGAATGCTCCCTAACCAAAACCTGTAAGTTCTTTCTATAAGGTCTGGCTTCCTGGTCTTCAACCCATTATGCTTAGTACAGGAAGCTAGTACCCTTCACATGTGTTACCTTAATTTCTCTTTTCACTTGTAATTAATGTAACTTCTATGGGTAAATAATACTGCTAAAGAGTTGTCGTTACTAGTCTAAATAGAAGCACGTAAATTTGTACATGTTATATACATCTGGTACATGATAATTTGTGGTACAAAACCTCTTTCACGATAATTGCTTGATGGTTCAGTCTGTATTATTTCCACTGACAATAAAAAAATTCAAACTAATTAATGCAGCAGAACAGTTATAAAATTAATACAATCATCAAAAATATTACCAGTAATGTTTACTACACAACCCATTGATATTTCTTGAGGAAGAAAGACCCAAAGTTTTCGAGAACTGTTTGATGGTTCAACCATACTGTTTTCCACTGACAATAAAAAAGTTTCAAACTAATGCAATAATAAAACACACTTAAAAATATTACTGGATAGGTAATGTTTACTACATATGCAACCCACTGATATTTTTGAGGCAGAAAGACTCAATTCCTTGTGGCTGCAGAAATACATGTACTATTTAAAATAATTCACACAAATTATTAATTTTTATCAGATTTCCAAAGAAACAAGACTAAAATGCCATTTCAATTTGTAAAAAATACCTAAACGTTCTTGTCAAACCAGGGTTGCCACTCTTAAATGAAACCTTTTTAAAATGCCAGCAAATTCAAGGACCTTGTGTGCACAGCAAATAAAACTTGAACAAACAGTCATGCAATGCAAAATGGGAGACCTGATTACAGATTGGCCAAAACTTACAGCATATGACAATTATTTTTGTCACATTTGCTTTGGAGGAGATTCAAGGTTCTATTTTTCTAACTGGTTGGAGTGCTAATCTTTCAGATTTGAAATCAAATGTTTTAACACTTCCAATTTTCTAGTGATGAAGACACTAGTTAAGTAAATGATTTTCAAGGCCCTTGAATGGTTTTGAAAGACTCCCCAGGCCTTGAATTGATCTTTTTCAAATTCAAGGACTTTCCATGATTTTCAAGGACCATGGCAACCCTGTCAGTCCCATAGATTTATGACCAAAGTGCAGCGTAGATAACTCTTTCCCAGAGGGGTCAGGGGGGACTCTCGTATAAAAAGGGAAGGACTACTCATTGGAAAATTTCATTTTAATCTCTAAAAGGTACCTATCTGGGTGTGGCTTACGCAGAGATTTACCCCTAAAAGGTAACAAATAGAAATAATGTCACCTTTTTAAATTATAAAGCCTTGGCATGCTTTTGTAAAATACCATTCGACTGACTGTTGCACCCCTAAAAGGTACCACGTTGTATGCAAAATGTGAATATTTTGCTTTTAAACACCCTAAGCGGTTCCTCAACCGGTATAACAAGCATCTCTGCCCCTGTTAGTATGAGAGTCCCCTCGCCCCGGGAACTCTTTCCTTGACACTTCATCAAGAACACTTATACTAGCTATATAAAGCCCAGAGATTTGTAGTTACTGTTCCCACCCGAAGTCAGAACTCTATATCTCCCTCTCTATTTTACTTAGTGGTTCAGACGGCCACACTAAACAACTCTAAGTCACTTGTGTGTTCAAACTCGAGTCGAGCTCGGCTTTAAGCGTGCAATGTTCAAGAACCACTGACATCAGCTTGCTAATTATTCAACTCAGAGCTGAATAATAGTTTGGATAACCAAAACTGAGTTATATATTCTTGTCTAGACAAGCAACCCAGTGGAAGACGTTTGAGCCCTGATGAGAAATGCTTCTTTAAAAATACATGTCAACTTTCTGAATAAATATTTACAGTTTGCAAGATTGGAATTCACCAGACTCCCATTTAGTTTGAGTCCAACCTAGTATCCGTGGGACTGCGGCATATATGGCTAGGTTTCCCATTTACCCTGTCAGCACTTTCGAGTACTGTATGGTATTTTAATTTACATGTAAGTATTCTTACTAGCTATTTATAAGCACTGGTCTATCTATATTTAATGAAGAAAAGAATTCTGCAAGTTATTGTTGGTAGTGCTTCTATATGTTCTGAGTGAACACATGAACAAAGATGGAACTCCTAATAACTGAGCCACTCTCCACTTCCCTCAAACAATCGTGCAGCAGCAGCTCCTTTCACTTGTTTTCTCGCGGTTTCTTTGTCCTAAAGGCAGAAGTATAAATTAGCTCTATAATACCAATAAAGAAAATGATCTGAAATTGCAAAATAGAAGTGTCAAGTTCCCCTAACCTGTTTTACAAGAATGTAATAATCTGGAATAGCGAGGAGAGTTGGGAAACTTGGGATAACTAATCAAGAAATTGAGTTCTACAGGGTTCTCCCAACTTTGACATAGTAAGAGGAGAGACAAGCAAAGTAGGGGGAGAGGCATGCTCCCCTGGAAAATGCTTGAAATCTGCATCCTCTGTAAGTGCATTTACTGCATTTTCAGCACATTTTAGTGCACAAAGGAAGTGCAAAAATCACTCTCTAAATCAAGGTCATTCCATGACTTTTACCGTTTTTCTCTTCCTCTTCTCTACCTTCCGTCACCCTAGACTGAACTTGTCTTTTGTTTTGTGGAGAAAAGAAATTTAGAATGCTCGAATTGTTTCCACGCTTCATATCTTCATTGTTCGAATGCCATTTTGAATTTTCCCAGTGTTCAAAGCAGCCAGGCTCGTACCTAGTCTTTCCTCGAGGACAAACGATTCTTGCAAGGTTCGATTGATCGATCGTACGAGTGAAAACAAGTAGTTTCACGAACTGTAATTGCCCGTAATTGACTGAAATTTAATTCGAAAACGAAATTCGAACCAACTGAAAAGTAAATAGAAAACATTCTTTCCCCAGGCAACTGAAAAAGACTTGATTTCCTTTTTGTTTCGTACCTTTGGTTAGTAATGAAAACAAGTACAGAAAAGTTGTAGCCGGCATGGTCAAGGTGACTATTAAAACGGAGAAAATCGCCGGTCGCCGGCCCTTCAGGAGAACCCTGCACAGTCAGAGAATACTGATAAGAAATATTTTCATGAATGCTTAAGACTGTGCAGTACCTTCCTTCCAGCAGTGCCATACCTTTATTTAACCAGGGCCCTAAAAATATTACTAGCCCTAAGCTATCAATGTGGACACCATATTCCTTTTGCAGCCAGAATGTCTCTTGCTGTGAAGGAAATATTTCTGTATTGGTGTTATTGCATGGGCAGCTTCATTTTTCAGAAAATGACCTGGATAGGGAGTTGACTTCTTATTATGTAGCATTCTCTGGATTTCCTCAAGTCGCCCTGGACTAGTCCTAACCCCATATAAACTAGTACATTTAACAGTTGTAGATCTGGTAGGCCAATTTATCACAGAGAACAAATGACCTGTTAGAAAACTATTCTTCAGTACAAAACTTTTGATGGTTTTAAAATAAATTATTGTAAAATGCTTTTAGGGATCAGCAATAAATGCAGAATATGTGTGTTCTCTTATTCAAAACATTCTTAAATGATGAAAGAGGGTAACTATATAAAATTGGGTAAGGAGAAAGTGATTCTTATTTCTAAAATGACAATGTTTTTTGAAAAGAGCCAGATGCTTTATATTCAAGTTTCTTAGATACAGATACAGGTGCTCCCTAGAGGACTTTTCAGCTACGTGTTTACATGAACTACAAGGGTTCAGCAGTTGAGGGACTTGGCCAGACGCATTTGATGAAAGTGACAATTACCACTCGTGCTTTGCACTCGTGGTATTACCGACACTTTCATCAAATACTCGACGTGGTATTTTTCATTAATTCTTCTCGAACGGTGGTGTTTCCTATACTAATTTTATGCCTGGAGAAAAAGCCCAATCATATAGCTTGGTATCAAGAATGCAGGAGACTGCATCCAAAATTACCGGTAATCAGTTTATGGGTGATGTTGCCAGACAGTTTCTTTCCCAACTGGACACTTCAACTTTTAGTGACTCAGAAATTGGAAATAGGCTTAAAAGACTAAAATGGCCTCCCCCACGGTCAAGAAATTCGCTCCAGTAGAGTATTTTCTGTCCAGGGCAGTTGTATAAATGGGTGCCTGTCAAATTGTTGGGAGAAAAGACTGGTGAAATTAATACTCGGAGTGACAATGTGATGGACTAGAATCCCAACCATCTAGTAATGTTCTCAGTTGTTTCGTACTGCATAAGTCTGCATACTGCTTTAATTAGCTTTTTTTGCAAGTGGTCAACAACAAGTCATATTGATGAAAACAATGACACAGTCAGGGTTCTCCCAACTTTGACATAGTATGGGGAGAGACGAGCAAAGTAGGGGGAGAGGCATGTTCCCCCGGAAATTTTTTGAAATCTGCAACCTCTGTAAGCGCATTTGCTGCATTTTCAGCACATTTTAGTGCATAAAGGAAGTGCAAAAATCACTCTCTAAATCAAGGTCATTCCATGACTTTTACCGTTTTTCTCTTCCTCTTCTCTACC